>VXBR01002039.1:0-43926 GCA_013400215.1 Cisticola juncidis | reverse complement strand
GCCGGGCCCTGCCGCGCAGGGAGCGCTCCGGGCGGGGAGGAGGCCACTGCTCGGACACCGTGAGGAGGCCACTGCTCGGACACCGTGAGGAGGCCACTGCTCGGTCACCGTGAGGAGCACAGTCCTCCAGGAAAGACTGCTCCTTTCCAGCCAGCACAGCAAGAGTTCGATGGAAGGTCCGAATTGGACTTCTAACGGGGAAGAATGATCCCACAGCAATGTGCGAAGCTACATCAGGTAAAACTTGAGCAAGTGACAAGAACATTAATCATTTCCCTCTCTTTTTCTAGAAGCTTCCACAGCTAAGAACCACTAGTGACAGAAACATAAATTGGAATAGTTGTCTGAATTATCTTCCCAATTAATTAATTCATTAAGATGAACTCATTTAAAAATAGTGACTCAAAGGTGTGGATCCCTCAAATCACTCTGTATAAAAGAGAGACAATAGAGTATTCATTGTGTGACATACACAAATTGTATTTGTGCATATTATATACACAAAACATGTAGGAAAAATACTTTGCCACCTTCTTTTGCCAAAATAGCCAGCATCTTTTTTACCCAGGCTAAAAGGTTGTTACACAGTTCTGGAAGATCAGTTTGAATAGATGTGGTTACAGCTTTACAGTTCTGTTATTACCACTGTATATGATTTCATATAGCAACAAGCAAATATAATTAAATGCTTATATGATGTATAGAACTTGAACCCTTTAATCACTTTATGGCCTTTGCAATCTCATTGAGTCTTAGTGGAAACAGTAACTAGTGTCAGCCAACTGTCCACAGTTAATGACATAAGAAGCTGTTTACAAAACCCACTTATTAATCAGACAAAAATGTTCAAATAATTAAATGAAACATACTACAGCAGAAAATCTGAGAACATAATATGAGGTTTTTGATCTATATAATGTCTATACTGAAATTCTTTAATGCTAAGTGTTGTTGTAACTATTCAGAAAGGAAGCAGCTTTGGGGGAAAAAACATCATATTGATTTAATGCTACGCATGAACTTATTACTGCTACTCTTTATTTGATCTTGCAGTAAAAGTGTAGGAAATAAAAACAGAAAAAGCCTCTTAAATTAGTCTTTTTCACATGTGTAGCATACAATGACCAAAATATTGAAGTTCACCAAGCTGCTTCAATTTAATGTATCTTGTCAAATTTAGAAGGTTTAAAATGCATCTGAATAATAGAGATCTTACAGACAACTCATTTTACACACAGCTCTCCTGTTTTGTGTCATGATCATTATGATTTTGAAACAGAATCAAAGAATCTTCAATTCTATAAACAGGAATTTAAAGACACATTACTTTGCTCTTTGAAATGTGTCAATGCTCTAAAAGCACAGTGCTGAAAGGCTGCCAAGCTAATAGGCCAGTGAGCACTAGGAAGAGATTAATTTTATACCTGGAAAGAGTGTATACAGTTTCCATGCTGTTTAGTGAAAGGGCTGGAATGTGAACTGGAGTTTCCTTCATGGTGCAGTGTAATGTTAAACCCTGGAGTTATGAGCTAGCCTCTACAGCAGAGAGTCTCAATTCAACACTGGGACCACCTACAGATGTTAGTCCACAAGAAAGTAAACGAAAATGGGATGTTTGAGATGCTTACTTGCATTTTTTCCCCCAGTGTTTTGTTGAATACTGGTGCTGGTACGGCAAAATCAATGTGAATATATGGGAATGCAAATATATTATGAGCATTTCTGTTTATTTTGAAACAAGGATATATTAAAATGGAGAGGTGTGTACTAGCAACCACAATCCCCTCACTAAAGAGCTCTGCCTGAGGTGTAGCCACAGCTGTAATCTCCAGGTGTGTTCTTTCTACTTTTCAGGGGGTCCTGATTAATAAAAAGACATAGAGTAAAAGCAAGGCAATGGATCTACTTCCACAAGCTTCATTAGCCAGTGGTGATTAGGAGAGGACACTCGAGTTCCAGACCAGTTTTGAAAACTCTTTCTTTAAAGGTTTCCAGAGTGGTTGTATTAAATTGGCTTCTGTTTTCCTGTAGCTCACTGTTGATTGTTCAGAATGGATATCTGGAAAAGAAAGAAAACAACAACAACCACCACCACCAACACCCCCCCAAAACAAACAAACAACAAAACTAACCAGGGAAACAAATCCCTGGCCTTTTTATTATTGATCACCTTAAGGTATTTGGTTTAGTATATTGGATTTTACTACTAGAATCGGTATATTGGGTCATCCTACTGGGATAATTCTGATTTGTCATTCATTGTGAGGAGGATGACATCTCCATACCTTTTCTGGGGCAACTGGAAAAGAAGCCAAAAACTTTGGTGTGCCGAGTTCAATCTAGATCACTGAGCAGTAAGAACAGTGATGAAGGAGGATTTTTTTCGTAAGGAAAACTTGAGTAAATTACATTCCTGAAAAATTAGCACTTCCTAAATGACATTCTGACAGTAGAAGTAGCTGGCATAGGACACCATGAATATTTGAAATGTGAAAGAATGGTCAGAAAGAGTAAAAACATGATAAAAATTGTTCTTTTATGCTGCATGTCATGAGAGGTTGCTACTCCAGACAGAAACACACTGAAGTAGGTAACCACACCTCGAATTCATGTGAGAAGAGGCACTGAGTCATCCATTTTGTCCAAGAAAATACCCGCAGGCAACAGTTACAGTGTTGATATAACATGGTCATACACCTGGAGACCTGCACGAGTAAACAAATTGACTGCTAAATCAGTAAATTGATAAGGCAGAGAAAGCCCATTTAAAAGTATTTGAGAGAACTGGGCCTAGTGGAGTGCTTAATATAACACTCAATATCAAATAAATAACCAAACTTCATGGTTCATTTTTATATTTGGCTGAGGAAGAAATGTGAGGAACTATATTCACAGAAAGTTTCATCAATAATCACTTGGAAGTTTTTTTCAGTCATTTAGAGATTCAAATAACACAGTACTAAATACAATCCTACATGAAGTATTCTTTATTTTTTGGGGTCTTTGAACTTTAAGTATGACTAAATATGACTTTGAAGTAAAAACACATTGATATGTAAAACCTAAGGCCAGAGGTTTTGTTAGTTTGTATTGTTAAACTTCAAGAGCATTGCCTTTTATTCTCACTCCTGTGTTTAATTAATTCACACACTGCCACTGCAGACCCCAGCAGCCAAGGAGACCTTCTGGACCCTGGAAGAGATAATTTTCTGACTACCTTCACCCTCAGGTTATTTCCTGTTCTCCATCTGTGATGATTTCACTCAATCACAGTTGCTCAGATGCTATTGCATACTACGTATAGGAGAAGCAACATTTGTCCATAATTTGTTTAGAGCTGCTTTAAGAAAAAGGAATGGTTGTGCTTATCAGAAGAATAAAAGGTACAGGGGTAGTTCTGTTGGGAATCAGTTAGCCTTGTCATGTAAAAATTACTGTATTGTAACTTTATCATAAACTTTAGCTATAGCATTTGATAAGCAAAGTTGTAAATTATTTGTGTTCTAGAATCTTTGGAAAGTGAATTTAAGAGTAATCACACTTCTAACCACTAGGGAAAACATCATGTGATTCATGCCAGTTGCATGTTTCTGTTCAGCCACTGAAGGGTCTCCCTGCATGAATCTTTGGTTGAGGTTGGATTTTTTATCATGTGTCAGTATATAAATTCAACAGAATGAACAGCATGTCTTTCTTTTTCTTCAGTAAAAAAATTGACTAATGCCACTGTGACCTCATCCAGCTATGTTTTATGCTTTTGGCATTTTGGCTCAGCACAGTGAGTAGATAAGAAGGATACATCTCCAGCTGTAAAGAAATAAGCAATCTAATCATACTGCTGAAAATGATATGGTTCTGTTTCACTTCTGATTAATCTTGTTTCCTCTTGTACCTCTGTTAAGGAGTGAACATGTCAGGCTATGTTATCATTCATTAGGAAGGCCACGCTGGCTACGAAGTCTGTCTTGAGACACTTGAGAGATTCTTCTCTTTGTGGGGCCATTAATCTGAGTGGCAATGGTGAGATTGGAATTGCAGGAACACAAATTCTTGGTTTGTCATTCAGTGGACCATATAAAATACAGAAAAAAGGTGGCATAACAAGAAAGGAGGAATAAATGGTACTTTTCGTTAAGGTATATGAATACATGCTTTTCAATGATACTAATTTGAATTAGTAATGTCATTGGTGTATCAATCCAGAGGAAACAGTAGGCATTTTGAATTTAAGCTGCTGACTCTGCTGATGAGTTTTGTGGGGAACAGGTCCATGGCCCTTTTCCTTTCTAATGGCTATCTCTGTAACAAATGTAGCAAAAAGGAGTACTCTGGAATATTGCTTTCTTAAGGTTATATTAAACAATCGAGATTTCTTCAGGGCTGCTCTCTGCCCAGGCAGTCAGATGGTTCCTTTAAAGGTGGCTGGGAGTTATCATAACTCCAGTGTTTAAAAAGACAGAAGAAAGTTTGAGTCATCATGACATGATAACTCAGGTAACACTTTCTGAGCCAAATGAGGACTTTTCTGACTATTACAGCTCCACGAGTAGTGTATTTCAAGCCCTCACAAATTATGTGGTCTTCTCTATCATTACTTTCTTTCACTTTGAGCTTTCTTAATAAAGATCTTACCATGTGGCATTAGACCAGTCAGGCTAATTTCATGGAAAGGAATGACATTTGAAAGAATTTTAACAGATTAGGGGAAGGAGTATCTTGTAAAAGCATCCTTCAGTCTGATTAGTTGTATACACATGGTTTAGGAAAAAAAATGTCATGCTTCACTAGCCTTCTGGAACTCTTTGAAGATAACACTGCCAAGATAGGGTGTAGCATGGACATTATATTTTTAGATTTTCAGGAGTCATTTGACAGTGTTTTACCCAAGAGATTAATGCTTAAAGAGAGGGGAGTGAAGGGGCAAGAGAAAAGTTTGCTCATTAAATTGAAAAGTAGCTCTAAGCAAGAGCAATGAGGAGCTAGAAGTGTCACTTTTACAGATGGGGGGAAGTGGAATTTGTAAGGTTGCAGCACCTCTGTGTATCAAGTTAACTTATTTACATAAATGGCTTGGATGGATGTATTCTTCTGAAACTAAACCAGGCTCATTATTATTTATTTATTGCACTAAAAAACTCTAACAGAGTTTGTAATCCCAGTACACTGAATGCTGTATTTTTTGAGACTGTCCCAGCCCCCTTCTAGACACTGTGGAACAAAGGCAGAAGGCAAGTGTTGTTTTCCTGATTACACAAAAGTTCTGAAGCCTGGACAAACGTGATCCAAGCCACAGAGGAAAATCAGCAGATCTGATGCGTGAATATGTTTTCTTAGTCATGAGATGAGATTTCTGATTGGGAAATGATACTTCACAGGGAACAACAGTAAATTCCAAAAATCAGTGGAGAGCTGAAAAGCAAATATTGCCAGGTCAACAAATGTGAATGCATCTCCAAATAAACATACACTCTAAGTCTTTCTTAGAAAAGAAATTTAAAATTTATTGTAAAAGTATATCTTTTAACATAACTTATGTATCTGTAAGAAGTAAATTTTGATATAGAAATCACTTCAAAGAACATACTTAGAAGAGTTCTCTCTCCACAATTTATTTTAAAAACCCTTAAAATGGTGCAACATTCCTAATTAAAATTTTCTTAGTTCAAATATAACTTTCTAAATAAAAGCTGTATCTTAATTGTTTCTATATGTTAGAGAAAAAGAACTAAGCAGAAAGGAGCACTTATTTTGGCCCACGGCATATATGTAATGGTACAGCGGTGACAAATGGAGTGTGAGCACCGCTGTGTCTACAACTTGGGTTTGAAATATTAAGCTTAGCAAGATGTGAACATGACCACACACATCAAAAAGATGTTCCAAGATGCTTCCCAGTTCTTTCTGTGCATCCATTTCCCAGGATGCTAAGCTTAAAATTGTTAAGTGGTAGATGAAATTTTCAAAGGAACTACCTATAAAAAAAAAAAATTCTCTTTTTAGATTAGAAATGGTGTCTTGCATTTCTATAGATCTTTCTCCTAGTTTAAATATCCACTTTCAAAAAACCAAACCCCTACCCTTCTGCTTTGTTTTTGAGTTCCTAGGAGCCCTGCCTGACTAGACTTCCAATACAAGATCTGAATTTACTCTTGCAAAGGAGGCTTCATAAGACTCCAGCATAGATAATACTGATTTACCCAGCTGTGAAATGGAACAGATTGAGATACTTCATCTTAAAATATCTCATCTCTGTTCCCATTCTGCTTCTCCCCCTCAAACTTTACTGAGAGTTCTTGGAACTACTCAGTGCTCCTCTCTGCCTGTTTATAGGCCCTTGCTTTGTGCATACAGACACTTAACTGGAATGTAGCTGCAGGAACAAATTCCTGTGAGGTGAGTTAGGGTGGTAGTTTGCAGTATTTGATACTGCATGCTTAATAATTAGGGTATGTGCTTTTACATCCTGGTAAACATAAGGAAAGTTTAGGCAGTTTGATGGTCAGTGAAAGTGGGCTAATCAACCTTGTACCCACCACAGGAAAACAATGTGTGCTTGAATAGCTGCCATGGATTACATAATGCACTGTAATTTTTACCTTCTCTTGCTTCACAGTTTATGCCTGGAAATAACTTGTTCTGGTCATTGTATCTGACTTGTTGAATGACTGAGTGATTGTAGGAGCTAATCTATACCTATAAAAGCTCCTCTTTAGCTGGAGTTGTGCATGATAAGGATTTTTATCTGAATGACAAAGGCTCTAATCCCAGTTCTTTATCAATGTCATTAATGTAATTATGTATGTTTGAGACCACCATATTCTTTATGCAGGATGGCTGTGGTAGGGTCTTTTATGCTAAAGTTCCAGTACAGACCTTAACCATGCCCAGGTTGGAAGTGCCACACCTCTTAGATGGCATAAAGAGGTATCTAAGTTAGAAAAGCTGCTCAGTGTGCTGTTATTGCTTGTGTTATGTCCTAAAGGAACATGAGTCAATCAATAATTAAGCCACAAAGTACTGCCTGTTGACATGGCAACATGTTCACAGATGTGACGTGAACTTAATGTCCTTCTTTCATGTCTTCTGTGAAAGTAAGAGTCTCCTAAACTCAGTAACAAAGAATTGGAGCAGACACCACCAGGGGAAAAGGAGAAAATACAAAATTTAGATGATTTCTTTTATAAAAATGGATGCCTTGGAACCCTTTCTCTCTCAAACCTACTGTAATAAATGGTCTCTCTCTTTTTTTGAGTATAAGGACCTTTCCCTGATCAAAAAATTCCCAATTGCTTATTGCCAAAACCCTTTTAGAAGCATGAAATGAACTTCCTTATGGATCGCTTTTATGATTGCTTCTTTCCCATGTATTTCACTCCACCCACATTTTTTCATGGAGCTAAAGTGAACACACTCTTTTAGGTTACTGCTATTTAGGCAAGACTCTGTCTAGCTCCAAGAATAACATTAGCTGCTGCACCACAGATTAAGGGTTGGCATGAAGGTCCCAATGTGAATTTGTCATCGTCGGTTGGTGCCTGTTGTTCTGCAGACGAAAGGAGCAGGAGTTTGTGTGACATCAACTTCCGTACGTTGGGATCGTTTTTCCTGGCTGTTTCTGCAGTTTCCCTGCACGTGCTCCTGCTCTCCCACTCTCTCTGCTTGCCAGTTACCCTATTCTCCTCTTGGCTTGCTTGTCTTTCTTCCGAGCTTTCTGCAGCAGATGTTAATGGGTCTCGCCAACACGTTTTGTTTGCCACATGTGTTGCTACCTGTGTCACAGTATGTGAGGTTAATTTTTCTTTTTTTCCAGGCATCTTTTTACTTCTGCCTGAGTTGGTCTCTTGATCTTTCATACATTAAAAGTTCACTACGTGTTCTTTCCTTTGTGAGCTTGGTGTCCTCCATGGAAAGGACATGTCCAGTCCAGCAGAAATACGCTTTTATAAGATTGCTTCAACACTGTTTGTGCAACCACTTTGCAGAACTTTGTTATTCATGATTTTATCTTGCCACTTGATATGCATAATAGCTTGAAGGTGCCGTTGATTAAATTTTTCCAATGCTTTGATGTACCAGTACTAGCATTTCCATGTTTCTCAGCTCTAGAGTGAGGTAAAATTTAGAGCACTACAGAAAAGCTAGAGTTTGGTCTTATGTCTAATAATGTACTAATTCCAGATTTATTGGATGTAATTCTCCATCTCAATATACAAAGACTAATTGATGTATAAAAGCCAAATGTTTTGAAACTCACGTGAGGGAGAGACATTAGAGGCAGGGTTTAAAATTGTCACGTGTATTCCTTGCCCTTTAAGAAAGCAGGTACAGTTTTGCTAGCTTAAATTTTATAAAAATACAAATCTCAGCTGCAGACTACTGTGCAGCTGGGCAGTCTGAACGTTTGATGGACCCTACACCCTTCAGCAAGTGCTAATCCTAACCTTCCAGACATAAAATATGTGGAAAAGTAATACCTAAGTACAGTGATAAAAAGAGACAGACAAGATTGCTGAGACAGCAGGGTGACCTCATACTTTGTGAAACAGATCCCTTCATTTCTCCCTGGCTGCTTTCTTTTTAATGCTTTTCTTCAGCATCCTATGTGAGTTCAGATCACTGAGCAGATGAAATTTTATTTTTAAACAAAAAACTTCTTTCTGGTTATATCACTTTTCAGATCAATTTTGATTAAAAAGTGTATTCTAGAATATATATTTTGATACAATGAGGAGCAATTCAAGAATTTAGGATCCACAGCAGCATCTTTGTGTTTAGATTTGGGCAAAGTGTACAGCTGAATGACATGTCTGCTGTGCCCTTAATAAATAAATTGCTCACTGGCTGTGCTGCTCACAAACAGACAGCCTTTGGGCAATGCCCAATTGTCCTTTGTAATATTTGAAAGGCAGGTTCAGTTGAGCTGGAGAAAAGGGCCCAAATCTCCATTTTAAAATACTGACATGCTATTTTCATTTACTGAAAAATAATACTCTAAGGCTCTTGACTCGGAATTCTTCTGTGAATTTTTAACACACAAATCAGTTCATAAACCTTACGATACATATAATTTACAAGCAAAAGCTAGACATTTAATGGGATTTCTGCAGGCACATTATAATTATACCTGAACAATAGTCAACAGGGGAGGGAGAGATGGTAGCACCATTAGGAAAAGAGAAGCATGACTGCTACCTCTGCAAGACTTAACTTGATGGGAACTCAGTTATTCCCATGGCAATTCAAAACACTGAAATTATGCTGATTTAGTACTTGGTGTGCATTTATGACACTTTTTTTTTTAAGATCTTACTTGAAAAGTGTCACATTGATGTAAGTGGGCCTCATCACACACAGTAAAATTCCATACAAAAGAAATTAATACGTGCAATACCTTCGGTTCACTCTCCAGCAAATGTTGGAAAAAATACAGTAAATTATTGTACCATTGACTGCATTCGAATCTCTTCTAAACTGTAAAGTATACTTTATTCTGACCTTTAGTACTCAGAGACTTACATTAATTTTGCAAATTACTGTGTTTCTCTGGTTCATTCCTGTGACTTTAATAGCCCCATCTGCTGGCTGAGTACCAGGTACGAGAACGAGCATGCACCTTTGAAAGCCTCTTGATGTAACAGGGCTTCCAAAACTTGCTACTGAAATGTTCTGTTTTTTTCCCAAGTGAAACAAAAAGGACAAAATTGGAAAATTGCATTTTATAGATGCATATTATCTCACAATGCTATGGATTTCATTTTGTGTTTGCAAAGTTCTTGGTTTCTGCCAGTGTCAGTCTGCTTTGCTAATGATAAAGATGCACTTCTATTGTTGCAGGAACTTAATCTGCTAAAACAATTTACAGTTTGCTAAAGCAAAAAGATGTGAAATTGAGAAATTTGAAAAAAAAAAAAGATTAAATGTAAATGGCAATGCTCACTGAGAAAGGGACTAAGCAAAGATTTGCCTTCAGATGCAGCACATCAGTAGCAGAGACTGTGTTGTGGTCTGGAGTTTGTCTCATTGCTGCTCTTCCCTGGGCATCCATCTGTGTCCAAGGTAGGATAGAGGGCAGGAGAGACCCTTGATGTGGCTCAGAAGGCTCATTTTCATCTGCTAGTGTTCTTTTAATGGAAATAGATGTGACAGACCTCCCAGGAATAATGAGGGAGGCTTGATTCATCCCCTCATTTTTTAAATGGAACTACTCTGTACTGCTTTTTGAGGGAAAGCTTTTGATGTTACCTGTAGGGCCATGGTACTACTTGTTCTACATGGATATAAAGAAAGTAGCTTATGAGATAGCTAAAGAATGTGAGCATGTTTCTTGTTCATCACTGAAACATTACACAAATTTGATGTTGCATATGCAGATTGTCCTAAAAAGGTGCTGTTACTATAACCTGTGATTTATCTATTTATTAATACAACAAAATCACTTTAATAGATTTCAGTGATATTTAAACATATCTTACATATGAAAAACATATTCTTTACAAAACCTGTCAAATGGCCTGGGAAAGGAAAATCCTGAAAAAAACAATGTTGGGGGAGGATGTGTTGGAGGAGTATACTAGACATCTGATTGTGGTTCCTATGAAGGAACAAAAACTTGAGGAGAAAGGGAAAAGTACTAATGAATGTACAGTGAATAGTGCCTAAACTGTATTATAATTTTGATGCTGTCCATTGCAGTAAAGATCACCTTAATTCTTTTGCAATGTTCAGTAAAGAAAACTATGCTGAATAATAGCAATTTATCTTTTTCCAAAGTTTAATCCAGTGACTGAAGATAGAGAGAATGATTTAACAGAGCTTAAAAAAGCACTAACAAACAAACAAAAAAAGTTACTACAGCCACCCTATTAATCAGTAGATTATGGTCTGATAAGATACTTAAGATTTTTTAGGACAGTGAAATGTACAACAAGTCAAAAATCACTTATGATATGGTGGTCTCACCAATGTAGCAATCCTCATTTTCTTATGACTCTGAAGACAAGGAAATCACAGTGAAACTATTTTTGTCTTAGTAAATTAATGTTTAAAAATCCTTGTGAACTCAAATTTGTAAATAAAAGTTATCTTTCCTTATAGCCTGGTCTAAAATACAAAGGGATTGAGTATCAAAAATAAGTAAAATATTTATTTCATAAAGATTAAGTACAGGGTTGTGTTCATGTACTTTTAAAAGCTTGTTCAAAACTCAGAAATTTTCAAAACATTTAAATGTTTCAGGTGGGTTTTACTGCAAGTCAAAAGAGCTCGTGGTCCCCATTCACATAATTGCTTGGGAAAATATCAGCTTCTATCCTAGTTCTATAATAAATAGCACATGGCTTAGGAGACCAAAGGAGAGCTTCCTGCTGAAGATCATGCACAAATACTAGCATACCATGGAAAATTTTCTGGTGGCGTCAGTGCAGAGGATACAACACAGGATGCCTTTAAGTGCATTAAAAGAAGGCAGATGATTTTGAAAGGAAACCTGGGAAATACATTGATCGTATGTTCAAGATCAGCATTTTCCAGTTAGTAGGAGTGTTCCTGTAATATCTTTCTACTTGTGCTCTTTTTTCTTCCAAATGTGTTTAACACAGTGATCCAAGAAAATCCACCCTGCTGCAGCTTTCCCAGCCTCTGCTCCTCTCCTGCAGAGGTGTTCTTTAATGAGCACATGTTTCTTGGTCACAGGTAGTCCACGTTATGCCTGACTGCATTTCTTTACAGGCTTTAAAACCCTAAGCCTGAAGGCACAAGTGCCATATGTACACTGGATGGAAGCCTGATCCTTCAGTGGACAGCTCAAGTGATTATAAATTACTCACTTGTGAAATCCTGGAGTGATATAAACAAAAGGACTGGTGAATCATTTGAAAAAATGATTTCTGTTTAAAAAAAAAATTAGTTCATTTAATGATAAAGTTTTAAAGTTAGCTGAAAGATTTCTAAACAATTTTCTTGTATACCTTGAGAAAAAAAGTACATGTATAAAACAGCTTGCATAAATAATGTTACCTTTTAAATACCACATAAAGACATGTAGAGAAGTAACCATCAAAGAAAGTGTTACAAACAGCAGACCCTAAACTTTGTTTTGGTAGGATTGGCAGCTAACACTGACCATTTCTGCTCAGCAAATATCTGGATTTGTCTTTTCCTAAGACCAGCTAATCCGTGCTCTCTTCTCCAGGAACTGCACTCACATCTTTTTGTATTCACTTGAAGAACAGGTGGCTCAGATCAGCCAAACCTTAATCCTAGCAGACCTTGAACTTACTGGAACGCTATTGCTCTTCCAGTGGGCTTAGAAGTTTTCTTTTTTTCCCCTGCCATTACTATGATTAATAATGATCTTGATGCACAGACACAGATGCACTTATATTTACACTAATAAACACAAATAGGAAACATAATACGTTAAGATATTTAAACCAGAAATCAGTCAGGAAGGCTGACCAGCAGGTTTTTTAAATGTGATAGGCAAAATATCATATTTTTACTAAACAAAGACAGAGTTAGTGTTTGAGAGAGTCTTACAAGTAAGAGACAAATGCTCTTCATTATCCATTGATTAAAGGAAAGGTGATTTTCTCTACCTTGATTTACTGAACAGCTGGACAAATCTCCAAACCTTAAAAAAGATTAGTACCAAATGTTTTGAAATATACTGTGCTTTGCCTGTCCTAAATCTGAATGCTGTAGAATTTGGTGATCAGAAATAACTGATTTGCACGCAGAGTAGTACAGAGCCCATGACAACACCTCTTGTGATTGTCTGTACTTAGTAACCGTTTCTAAAATCCTAAACTGTCCACCATGAGCTCGGAGTACTGAGACCACTTACAGACACTTTTCCAAGTTATGACTCATTATGTTAAGCCTTCTTTTCATGAAACTCTGCTTAACTGTGCATGTGCTGATTGTTTTCTTTGTCATCTGACTTTCAGACTGGTTACTGATCTCCTTTGATATACTGTACATGACATCCTAACAAAACCAAGTCTTTAATCAAAATGATGAGGATTCAAATGTGTGCCACTGTCAGACAGCAGGGTAAGGCTAACATGCAGCAGATGTGTACTTACAGGTCAGATGGAATGAATGGATTTAAGACATACAGTTGGTACAATCTTTAGTTTAACCCTAGATCTGATTTTAAAATCCAGGCAAAACATTTTCACACTGAGCTATGTTGGTTTGAACTGCCAGCTGGCAAAAGACTGGCGTGAATATTTTATACATGGGATAGCCCTGACAAGCCCTGATTGTCACAATCTAGAAAGCAACAGGAATTCATTGCAGAGAAGGAGATCGATGGCTCTTGATGACAAGAAACCACTTTATGACAAAAATCACTTGCATTAGCAGTTCTGTGTCAATATTTTCTCTTTCATGGTGCTAATCTACAAGATCAAGATGTAGAAAAGCAAAAGGCAGGTGATTACTTCTAACAGATTTCATTTATGCAACCCCAAAACACAGATTGCATAAATGAAATCTCCAGCTATGTATCCAAAATAACACTCAAGGATCAGGAAACACCAAGAGCAAATAAGTCAGAATATGATCTGCTTTAATGTAGTTTAGAAAAGAACCTGCAAATTTAAACATTTATTTTTGTGAGCTGAACTTTTCAAAAGAAAACAATATATAGGCTGTGGGTAGGATAGATTGATCTATTTTTCTTCAACACATACACAGAAGTTTTAAAACTGTGTCAGCCTTACTGAACTCAGAAGGAGTGGTGCTCCACACTTTGAGGAGATGCTTTTGCTGCAAACCAGTTCTGAAGTGACCAATGCCACTAGTATTTAAGCTACAGCATGATTAGTTTTCTTAAGTTCATTACAGTTATTGAATTTATAGTAGTAAAGACTGTTGAGGACACTGTTATTTATTTGGGAAAGTGTTACCAGATAATATTTTTATTATAGGGAAGTGCACTAGATATAACTTAATGGACTATAAAAAGAAGCAGGTAGGTTATGCTTTTTGTTCTGCTCTGAGAAAATACAGATTTTTGTGTACCGCAGTGATATTTGTTTAATGGTGTTGATTTTGACCTGTCCCCCACTGCTATTGCAAGATTTTGTGGATTCAAGCTGTGCACTGGTTAATTGTAAATTCACTGAAAGATTCATGAGAAATGCTGATGGCAATAATAATTCTCAACTGAATAAGCAGCTAAGCACTTCTTAACAAGTTATCTTGTTGATGAACCCACTAGAAATACTGAGATGGATAAATTAATCAGGGGATAATTCCCGCACAAGAGCTGTGAGCAGAATGTTCTGTTCCAGGGGTACAAAGGAACAGAGAGCTCCTAGGTACCTCCAGATGTCAATTCCTCTTGTATAAGAATTTTTCCTATACAGTTTTTTTCCTGCAGTTTTCCAGCAGTGTCATTGGTGTGCATGGCTGTTGATCTCCAGCTGAAGCATCAGTCCTTTGATGGTTACACATGGTTCTGTATGGCAGAGGGATTGAATTCACAGCAACCCTAGCGGCACTCTAATATATACCAGACAATGAAATGGCTTTTGTCAGCCACGAGTTTGGGGAAATGTTACCATTTGCAGACTAATCTTTCACTGAGAATAGTTTTTTTACTCTGGAAACGCAGGTGAATGAGTCCACTGAGGTTAATGAATTCAGGAACATGAGTCAGAGATGTAGATCAAAACTCCTGCCTTTATTCTCTTGCTGAAGTATTTGTACAGTCATTGCTTTCCTTTTACATGGAGAAAATAGCATGATGATAACTTTTAAAGTCATCATAAGAAAAGTATCCCTGTTGTTTAGTCATGTAGTATAATGGGTCTACCCAAGCATGACGTGTATCAAAAATGTTTTTCAAGAGCATTCAGAGACTACAGTACCCAGTTTTGTACTTCAAAATCAGTAGAATATTTTCAGAAGAACCCCCATGCATGAACATTTCCTTTATGATGGCTCTGTGGAGAATATTTTCTTAGCTCTCACTCGTGCCATCTTTGGTTTCTGCAGTTGGATACAGATGCACTGACTTCAGATCTAACAGATCTGATTCTCAGATACGCATTCTTGTCTTAAAGATCAAAAAGGAAGAGTTGCACATTATTGATAAGCACCAACTGCACACCTTCCTGGTGATGAAGAATGTTTCATGAGTCAACGCCTACACATTTGTCTTTCAATCTTAAGTCTCCATAAGGCTCCACAATAGTAATATCAGCTGCTTCTTCTCATGCACCTTATGATTTGTCTGTCCAGGACCTCAAATGCTCCACCTGTGCTTTCTTGTCCTCTCTTGCTGTCCATACCCAGTATCCTGAGGTCTCATTGCTGTACCTAATTACTAGCTGGGCAAGAGGCAGCATGTCCTGTGGCTGCTTGTGTGTTGATTGTCCAGCTGGTGAGCCAGACAAAACAAAACTTTTAAGTTCACGTTGCAGTTTTTCTCTTAATGAGGCCAGTCATCTATCTAGTCATCAGTTTTCATGTAGCTGGGTAGAACTTAATATCTTGGAGATCACTGCTCTTCTATCGAATTTATTTGAGATTGGTCAATAGATTCAAAAGTTAGTGGGAAAGACAGAAAACACGGTTGCATAAGCTTGGATGAGGTTAGGAACAAGGTAATGCTTTCGGAGTGCCAGACTAGACCAGTGCACTGTTTAGGTGTGTACTCACTAGACTGAAGGAGACAAACAGATTTGGAGATCAGATAGTTTCCTAAACACTGTAGGTAATGCTATCCCAGGAATGGGTCAAGGAAACCTGCTTGTGTCAGCATATTCACATTGCCTCTCCTTCCACATTCTGCATCATGAAATAGCTTTGAATCTGCAACAGGCTTTAAGGCTAATTACACAAACATCCAGGGGAAAATTTTGACATGGTGGAGATGGGCAGAGGAATCTTCATCGGCGGATCAGAAACTTGTAGGTGCTTATATTGAACTCATGGGAAGTTTCCAATCATGAGATTTCACACATCTATTCCTTTAGCTTAGTTGATGTAGAGGCAAAATCATTTCAAGTGTGTGAAATTTAGACTCAGAGTTCACAGACTGTCCTTTGCAGAAGAAATACAATGTAATCTTTGAATAAGCCAAGTAATCACACTTACTCCAATTATGTTATCTATTATTGGATTATAATAACCCAAATAATCACACTAGGTTCAGGATGGGGTGCTACTGCTGCTGGATTACTGTAGGACCAAACTCACTGGGCCATTAATTTTCATTTGCATCACTTCCTCAACACAAAGGATGCTTGATGCTACATTAACTGGCAGCCCAGGGGTTCACAGTGTGCTGGGGAGCCCAGGTGGTGCAGCCCTGGTGAAAAGGCTCGTGTGGTCCCTTCCTTGCAGTTCTAGTGTAGATGTTGAGCAACAGAGGGTGGGCAGAAGCAGCAGCAGATGAACTTCTCAGTATAATTTTTTTCTTTAACTCACAGCTTCCAAAATTCTGTGGTTAGGTAAGAATCTCCACTTTCATTTAAAAATTAAATCTCAGAAGCCTTAAAGTAAATCAAAAGAAAAACAAACAGATATTAATCTTATGATGTTTGATCCAATTTTGTGTTTTGGGAACTGTCTTCTGGTTTTTGAACACCTGGATTTGGCAAGGCTGCTATCATGCCTGGAACAACACACAATAAAGATTTTTTCTTACTATCACTATTCCCCTCCCACTCCCTTTCAGGCAAATGAACTAATTTGGACACAATATTTCAACACAGTTTTTGCATTGAAGGTGGCTAATAGCCTGCTACAGAAGGAATATATCTAAAAGCCCAAATAAATAGCTGAATAATGTGCGCTTCACAAACCAAATGATCCAAATCTATAGTAAACCATCAAAAGATGAAAAATTAATTTCTCTACTTACATATCAAGCCCGAGTTTAAGATTTAGTATTTCAAAAAATACAAGGCTGGCATAACTGCTGTGCTAGGGGCTAGGAGTTCTCTTACTTTAATGAGTATCTTGTCAACTTTAGGACATTTACATTAGAAATATTTTACATGGTGCTACAGATAATGTGGGAAAGAACTTAGAGTTCAGGATTCTGTACTGTTTATCATCTTAAGGAGAGCAAAAAGGTGAGTGTATACATTTATTTAAATTAGTTAGGCTTTAAAGACCTTGAATTCCTAGATCTGTTAGAACTAAATCCTAAAATATGTTCTGGCAATCAGCACTTTAACTGAATTGAAGCATGCATTTGCAATTTCTTTGCTGGATCACTATCACATTAAAGGTATCCTGCAGATTTGAGTCCTTTCTGTCTAAATATCCTGAGACTTTACAACAGTTACTTACAATCCCAAAATAGAAAACGAAAATAATGCACAAGAACCTGGATTGGGGGAAAAGAATTTAAAATCACGTTTTTGAATAATGGGATCCTATTTTGATATTTGCAAATGTACTCCATTAATGTCTTAGGATTTCAGAAAAAGAAATATCTTTAAACTTTACAGTTTATCTTGGTATGACTTAATGAAGGCTTTGAAATGCCTTTTCTTCTGTTAAAATGCACTTGAGGGGCTTCTGTGAATCTTTTTATTTACTGAGCACACCAGAATGACTCACTCAGAAGAGTTAGGGGCTATCAAATAAAAGTGTATTTAGGGATTCCTCTAAATGTCTGTTATTCATTCAACAGACTGGAGGTGCTTCTCTGTCATACCAATTACTAGCTGATAGGAATTCCTAGTTCCTAGCCAATTCCTAGTTTTTTGGCTGTTTTGTATAAGAAGGTGTCTGTATGCTGAGAATGCATTATCAGATTGTGAGTGGAAGAATTTCACTCTCTGGATGGTGTTTAATGTGGTCGTATACCAGACATGCATTTTACTGAAATACCTGCTTTAGTTTCCTGATTTTTCAATTTTTTTTAACTTAAAGACCCAAATGCAGTGGTCAGAGGGACTGGGGAGCTCAGGATGTTAGTAATGAGATATGGAGCCCTTTTCTTCTAGGTCACTGGCATGAATTTGACCCTGGTCAGTAAAAACCGAGAGTCATTACCAGCTGGTGGTGGCCTACGACACACGAGCTGGTGGTTTCACTTTGTGTAATGACCCATGCCTGCATACACACACACACAGTCTGCACTTAAAACATGTGCAAATAGCTGGGGAAATGCCAAATATCTCATGATTGAACTTCAAAACTCGGGCTGAAAGGTCGTCTGTGGTGGCAGTTAAGAGTGACAGGCTTTGTACCCTGTCAGCCACAGAGAACAAGGTGCTCACCAGTGTTCAAACAGGTCATTTGCTCCTGCTTGGGCAGTGGAACTCACACATTCAGAGCAGAATAACACAAAATAATGGATAAGTACTAAATTAATTCTGTACAAAAAAAAGTGACGAAGCAAAGTCCTTAGAGATCCAGAGTCTGCAAGCAAAATGAGAGAAGCAGAAAATAAAGGAGGAAAAAGTAAAGGAAAAGGGAAAATATGGAATGGTAAAATAGAGAATGTAGAAAATGACAGCAATTACACTGATGCTTCCCAAAACACCTTACTCCTCTTCTTTCCTCCTGTACAGAGTTAATCTACTGCCTGTGAAAAAATGGCTTGTTATATAAGATTAAAAATACAGCAGAGTATTTAGGCACATTCTTCACTTCTAGCATGAGCTGCTTGTTTCAGCAGGGTGCCTGTTGTTCCTTACAGTAGGTATTTGCTTATCTACCTTACCAAAGTGGAGGTTTATAATTAAGCTGTGTAGACTCAGCTAAAGGGTTTGGTTATGATGATGGATGTGGTTTTACTACATCAGCAGCAAACAGCACAATGACCAGGAAATTAGCAAGGAGTAACAAAGAAATAAGAACTCCACTGATGTGACAGGAACTTCAGAGAGGGTTGGGAGGGCTTTTGGAGCAAATGCATGCTGGGTCAGGATTTTCCACAAGCTCGTTCATCCATCTCTACAGTTACTGTTAAATATCTGTGACACACGTGTGTTGATTCAATGGTGAAAGGCTTAAAGATCAGGCTGGGTTGACATTTCTTCTTGTAAGGCTCAATATCATGAAAACATTTGAAGTGTAAAGAGCTGTAGAACTGGCTAGTTTCACATGTCATGCTGATGCTGTGTGGCTTTGTAAAAGAACTGATACACTTTGACGCTCTAGGCCTGAAGCAAATACAAAGCATAGGACTTCTGAGCATGGCAAGAGACCGTGAAGCAGCAGCACAGAGCACCAGGTAAGATCAAATTCCTGGCTGTCTTCCATTTCCCTGTCACACCGTGTATGCTTAATAAACTGCTTTTACAATAGTGATAGGATATGACTGCCACCTGCATGCTGTGTAATGTGTATCCTCAACAGAAAGAACATTTCCCAGCTGCAAGATGTGAGTACTTTAAGCCTAGAATACCTGGATGTTCTAAGGTGAGCTCTCTGCTTTCTAAGGTGTAAAAATGCTTAATCCCTGTGTCACTTTATATTATTTGGTACTTAATGTTGTCAGTGAGTTGACAAAGGCACATAACCAAGGGCAGAATCTGGCCTATCTTATTTATTGGGATGTGATTCCTCAACTAGACACTACAGCCTCATAAAGGCACATACTCTGCTTTGTTTTTACATCTGAAATGTGAGGGAGTAGACCTTGTCTTGGAAAGCTGTAATTGCCAGCTCTGTGACAATTATATGTGAGCTCAGTGCTTGTACATGATAACCTGCAGATGCTAAGACCAGTTTGATTTAAGAACTTTAAATAAACCCAACTGACCACTTAGCAATATATTTTTGTCTGACTGCTTTGACTGACACTTAGATAGGAAGCTCTTTGGAGCAGGAAATCATCTCTTTAATAATTTTGCAAAGCCCCTTTTCTAACTAAATTTTCTACTGAAACATTACTATATTTTTAATGACATTTTTAGATTTAGAATAGTGCAAACACTGTACATATCTTCTATTAAGTTCTGAGACTTACTAATAACCGCTGTATATAAGTACCTTTCTTCTCTCTAATTCTGTTCTCCTCTGCAGTCACTTTTCTTTAAGCTTGAGTTATATTACCTCATTAACTTTTTGTTGTTTTGCAGAAGATTTTGCAGTAGGTTCTGCCCTGCTCAAAGGCAAATCTTTTTGCTGTAGTTAGCAGGGGACTGCTTGTATGTAGATCTTCACTTCCTACTCATTGTGTCTTTTGGTGCTTCTTGCAATAAACTAAGGATTATTGCAGTCAACTTTGTTTTTGTCTTTACTAGTGCTTCATTGCTAAATAAGAAAGCCAAGATTCTTTCACAAACTGAAGAAGCAGATTGCTGCTTTCCAATAGGTAACCACAGATACTTCATACGTAACCATTGATTTTCTATCCAGGGATATGTAGGAAGTCTTACAAAGAGCATGAGTAAGGACGCATCTAATAACATGTCAGACTTTTCCTGTTTCCACACTTGAATGCCCAGTCCAGAATACTGATCCCTGCACCAGAGAACAACCACAGTTTACAAAGTCAATATATACTGTATGAAGTAGCTGTATAGTTATGATAGTTACCACAGGGAATGAAACCTAAAATTTTTAGATGCAAGCAGAGGGCATAGGCAGCATCTGACTTTTCTCTGAAGTAGGCTCAGCTAGAGGAAAAATATTGATTTTCACCACAGCCATCCTTCCTTCAGAAGTTATTTCATGTTTGAAAGGAATGCATGAGGCTATAGAGAAAAAGAAAAAGGGTGGTATTTTATCTTAATTTATAATTTTATTTTATTTACAGTGTTCAGTTGTTTTATGTGTTCTCTTCCTGAAATAAAAGCAAATGAACCAGAAGATTTTCTTTAACTGCAGTGTTTGATGTGTACTGCACTGGAAGTTATTAATTAGTATCAATGCTCAGTCTTGGCAGTCATGATTTCTTCCAAGCAGGTATTACAGAAATCAAACAAAAAAAAGTAAAAATAGATTAAACTTGAGACTTCTATTTGTGTAAAGTACCCAAACGTTAACAAATTTCTCTGAACCAATTGCTATGTCTTAAATCTCTAAAATCTGAAACCAGCTTTTCTAAGACTGCATGAAAACTGCCAGCTTCAGTTCAGGAGGTCTTTGCAGACTGAAATCAATTTCTTGGCTTCAAAACCCTGTAGTCAATACTGGCTTTTCGGGAGAAGGGCTGCTGGGCTTGGTGGGACACTGATCAGATGCACAGCGCGGTTGCTGTTGGGGTTGGTGGGTTTTGGTAGAACACATTTATGCTGAAATGCACTTGCTGCTTTCAGATGGGCCAAAGGGAAAGTGGAAGAGGGCACTGGGTAAATCAACATGCAGATTACATTCTCTAAGCCCCCTGGAAAATCTACTTTTGCCTGTGTTCTTACACTCATTTTTTCAATGAGCACAATTGACAGCTTGATAATCATGAGCAGTATGAAAGAAAAAGAAAAGAAAATCAATTCTGAACCAAGATCATATGTAATTCTCATGTTATGGCATTTACTTGAGATAATTTTAATAAAAAGTAGAATTGCACAGAATTTTACCCAAAGGAAAATATATTTCCATTTCAGTATATATGTATATGAACTCCAGTATTATTTCTGCCCTTTTTAAAAACAAAAAGAAGAGTGACTCCTTTTTTTAAAAATTTAAACAGTTTCACTTCATGTTCTTTTTCCTCATTCTTCTGAAGAATTTCTGCCTGAAGCACAGCTACATTACACTCATAAAACATATCAAGGTATCAGCATTCTTCAGTACTCCAACCACTCCAATCACTGCTGTGTGAACAGCTGCGAGTGCATTTTTTTAATATTTGCAACTAAAAATACTTCTGTGCTTAGAAGTGTCTAGTTCTGCAAGCCTTTCTTGGCCAGGACACTTCTCAAATATTCAGTGAAGTTCTAAACCCAGTAGGACTCCAGATTGAAAATCAAAATCTTGGGAATGTACTTTGAGGGATAAAACCCCAAAGCAATAAATAAACTTTGAGGGGGAAAAAATCCTTTTTTGGTTAAGAAACAAAAAGCAAGTTCTTAAAAATACTGGCTGTCAAAACACAGCTCTGTATTTCTGAGAGAGTAATTCCTCATGCAGGAAATACCTGTGTAATTAACATCTACTAAAGCAAAAGCTCAAACCTGCATTCTGCCCATTCCAAACTACTGCTGACTTCATGCAAACACAAGAGTTCCAAAGTGCCCTACTTTCTTATAAGGAACAAATGTACTTTTTGTAATAGTGGAAGGATGTATAAATCTTACTAATACAATACTCATATAATTACTGATAGTTGTGTTAGCATAGGTAGTATGAAATGAGCAAAAAGATGCTGGATATTAACAGAAATTCCAGGGTGATTGCAGTGATGGACCATAACACATTTTGCTAAAGATGTCTGGCTGCAAAGCCAGGGATTCCAGCAGAGGCAATTAGGGAAGGCAAGGTTATTCATTCCTCAGTGAAATAATTCTGCATGAACTGAATGTACCGGTGTTTTCAGCCACTGATACTTAGAACACTTAATATTTAAAATATTAAATATTTGCGTGTTATTAGATGAATATGTAGTTTTCTTCTTATTCAGCTGCTAATAGTTATTACAGACCATTAGAAACAAATATGCTACACCTATCAATAGAGGAATATATACTGAGACTGATTCACAAAGCACTGTCACAGTATGAGGTACATAAATAGTGATTTGGCACCTCAATTGTAATTTTAAGTGTGGCAGTTTGTTAATCCTAAAATTGGGTAAAAATTAATACAACAGTAAAGAGAATATCTAGACATTTAATTAGCACATAATTTGAAATGCATTTTGTTATTATTAGTTCAATTTATAAAAGCACCATATTTAAATTAGGTGTGTTTATATGTAGTTCTTTGCTTACTAATCCCACTTAGCAACACAAGAAAATTTTAAAAGATAATGAGAAAAAGGTTTTCCCCTTTGTTCTCAGCTAATTTTGTTTTGTGATTACCACAGCAGTCTCATTTGAACTGACAGATTCATAGGTTGCAAGACATGAGGTATAGAATGAGATTTTATATTTTTTACGTCACCCAACAGCCAATTAAAGCCCTAAATAATTTTATGAAAGAAAGGAACTCAGTTACTCTTCTCACAGCACACAGGGTAAAAGATGGGTCCAAAATTTTTAGATCTTTATATTTGTTTTTAGTTCTTGAGGCAATTAATCTAGCCAGGTACAAAAATGACAGGGGAAGGAGCTTTCAAATTAAACTCTTAATTCTTCGGAGAAATTCATTACTGGAGCAATGTTGTGATACATCAGCAATAGAGCCCAAGTGTGTCTACTCAGTTATTCATTCCTCCAACAAATCTATACCATTTCACATGTTTCAGTAGCTCCTGTATTTAAGACAGACCAAAAGATGTAGATGTTCAGGGATTTACATTTATGTCTTAAAAATGGCTCACAAAACACCTCTGACTATGTCTCATCCATCGAATCCCAAACAAGGAAAATCCATGGCATGAAATTGCACCTTGTGGAGCTTCTTGTTGAAAGCAAGGAACTATAAAAGGAGGGGAAACCAGCAGTTTCATTACTGAAACAATTGGAGTAACTAGTCTAAAGATACTCCATCTACTCTTAAAATGCTGTTTCTATTCCAGCATAAAATGTAAAACCCCCACTGCTGTACGAGTAAATCTGTTCCAGATTCACGAGACAAGCAGCGCTGTGTTCAGCTGTAGAGCAGTTCAGTTGTTTCTATGCCACAGTAATTTCAATGCCACAAGTACTATTAAGTAAGTGGTAGAACCTGGCTAATTCACATCAGTAGTTCAAAGCACCAATGTCTATTACTAAAATTTGTAAATTAGTAAGTTATCAACCAGCATAGCCCATTTTCACGATTTTCCCATGAGCGTTAATGATATTTGATGTTGTCCTAAAGTCTGCTCCTGCAGGCTAGTGAGTAGATGCAAACTTTAGCTTCCATCAAAAAAGAATTCTCGCCTTTATGGTTAGAGATAAAACATGAAAACATGAGCCAGCTAAACCCTGGAGTATCAAAAACCAGAAGGCAAATAAGCAGAGCACAAAATTTACTTATTTATTTTTTTGAAGACCTGGCAAGCATAAAGCTAATCTTTTGATATTTGATGGACCACTTCATGCTTTTTAAACACCTGTAGTTAGCAATATTGAACTGGCACAGTATGAAACAGAAGTGCTCTCCAAATACCATTGTACCAGGTCCTGATTTTGCAAGTTGATAAACACCATCCAGTGGGAGCTTAAGGCACTGTGCAAGTTTGAACCTTTATTTAATAGATGCAGGTTAATATTAATTATTTATTAAAATATAGTGTAAAATATTCCTTTTTTTTCCTGTATAGAATTAAAGTAATCCTTGTAATATGAAACCTGAGCACAGCTCTCTAATTTAGCACAGCCCATAATTATGGAGTTAAGCACGTGTGAAAACGCTGATTCAGCTTTCTTCTTCTGTGTGTGCTGAGACCTAGGGAAGAATCTCCAAATTATCTAAAGTTTTATTTTATTGTTCACTTAAGAACATAACATGACAAAAATGAAAAGGGCACTGAAAGCATTGGAGGCACAAATCTTGTGACTTACTTCCTTTCATGTGAGAGATTGCCAAGCTCCTCTGAATGCATCCATGAAGAAAATTATGAAATAAGTTTCTGTATGTAGATTCCAATTTTTGCAAGTGGTGAAGTAATGTTTGTAACAAGACTCAGATTTGTCTTTCTGAGTCTTGTTGACCTAGTGGAATATGGCTCATTTTCCTTCAGGATCATTGCAGAAATCTCAGCTAAAACTTTACATCTGCCAGAATAGAGGATTAGACAAATTGGCAGGTGGTAATAGATTCAAAAGTTAAAAGGAAACAAACTGAGCAGCAGGATAAAATGAGGGCAAGGTAATTAACATTCTGTTTATATTTTCAAAGAAGAAACAACAGGAAAAGAACATATGCCGGTTCAGATTTGTGGACACTCCCAGGAATTTTTTGCTTTAGGTGAAACAGTAAGAACTGCCCAGAACCCGTGGGACTCAACTGGCCACTCTGGTGAAAGAGGTCAGGTTGCTCTGAGACACCAGTCCCACAGAAGGGTGTCATTTAATACACATGGTTGCTTCCTGCACAGAACTGATTCTCAGCTCCAGATGTGCTTGTGGAAAAAAAAAAAGTCACAAGGGAAAAACTAGAATTTAGAAATTATAATATAAATTAAAAGTGATATCAGAGCTATTGGGAGTTTGTTTAAGGCAAATTTTAGTCTGGCATTGTACCATGGTACCTTAACACACCTGAAGATATATAGCCCAAGAGCTACAGGGGAAAACAGAGCAATCATGCAGCAATCAGTCATTTTTTAAAATACCACATGGGGCATATGGCAGAGAACAAAGATTATTCTGTGCACAGTACCTACTGCCAATGCAGTGTTCTTTGAGGGGCTGATTCAGAAGTCAGATGATGCAGAAGGGACTGCATTTATACCAAAATATATAAGGTTTGAGGACCTTACCAAAGAAAAGAGAAATCATAAAAAATGCTGGTCCTGGTGAGGGCTACTACAAAATTCCCAGCTGCCCAAGGTGGACCAGATCATTCATTAGTGATTGTGTCCCTGCAGCTTTGCAGAAGTTGAATATCTTCAGTTTCACCCTGTTGGTACAGACTTGATCTAGTGAGAGCTGAAATCTTTTTAAGTTTTTTGATAATCTCAGAGTGCTTTAAAACATACACCCATCTGCAGCCTTTCACCTGTAGTGAGCAGAACTACCTGTGCATCTGATTTTCGTGTCTATACAAGCAACATTAAAATAATTTTGCCACTTTGTTTGAAATATATCAGTAGTTTTATTAGGCCTGTAAGTATATAGCAGTTGTATCTGAATATCCATGAAGAGGTGATTTCATGCAGAGAGAAAGACAAATCGTTGCTTTCCTCCTGTGCAGCAGCTTATACTGAAGTAGGATTGTCTTCCACTCTAGGGAAAAGTTTAAAAAAGTTTAAATATCAGTGAAAGAAATTTTGAGGCAAGATACCTTACCAAATTGTCTCTGCAGACTCAAAAGTTGAGAATTTTACCTGTAATTTCACATGTATTTAGGGTGCAACTCTGGACAAAAGAGTACTGTGACACCCTGTCAGGGAGGTGAGGTCTGAACACCAGGTAGGGGCAGAGCATTTGGCTAAGGCACAGCTGTGGAACCTGAGAGAGATATTCAGTAGCCATTTCTGAAGAATTTTCTAGATCAAACCCTTTAATCATCCTGTATCTCAATCCCTTCCCTGGTAAAATATGGATCATATTCCCCAACTACACGATGAGTTAAATATCACATCTTCCTTAACACTTAATAATGCTTGTTATCATTCACTGTGAGATCATAAAGTCTTGCAAGGTAAAACATAATCCAAATACAAGGTGATCAAAGTCAGAGCCTTCCATGCAGTAGGAGTACCCAGTATCACTCATTGGGAATAAATTTCCATTTCAGCCTATTTCAAGTGTCCTTGCAATGCTACTGTTATGCCATCTGAAGTTTCTTATGGGAGTATTAATTTCTTTGCAATGGATTTTAGCATGGAGCTACAAGGGATTCTTGCCTAGAAGAGGGAACTTATTGATTTTCATGTCTATTAATCCAGTGTAGCAGTCATAGCATGGGTTTATTTTACATGAGCAGATTTGGTTGTTAAGGCAGCAGAGTGTGTTTGCTGTTGTTTTTCTATGTTGTTGTTTTATTTTAGGTGGTGGACCATAAAATATTTCAGGACATTTAGCTATACATTTTGAAGTTTAACTGAGTCTTTTATAGTATGCTTATTTTTCTCTACAATGTCATTACATTAATTTTTGAAGATTTCAAAATTTCCTTTTTTAATAAGAAGCATAAAAGGAGACTAAAAGCAAATTTGATTTTACTTTTTAAATTTATTGTTTCTGTGTAGTGCTCTTGCAGAGCCTAGATATATGCATTTTGTATATTGTAGACTTGCAGACTTCCCACTCTGTGGTACCTAGGCAGAAGAAGTAGGGCACAGAGGACAGATTTAAATTTCTCCCCCTTTGTTTGTTAAGAATTTAACTTGTTTTTAGCTGCAGTGTGCATAGCTCCATGCTATATAATATCAGAAATATTTTGTTGAAATCAAGTTCCTCTAATTGTCTAGCATACTAAATTAGAAAAACAATAATCTTTCTTTTGCCAGCACAATTCTCTCTAACCCAGTGACCCAGGTCCCAATGAGTTTTCTTAAGCTCAGAAATGATTTCACAGAAGAGTCTGTATATTGGTACTAGTTCTACCTTTGAGATTTTTTTTTCCTTATGGATGGTATTTTCATCTGTTTTCTTGCACATTTCTTCTGTTTGCTTCAAAGCAAAGCTAAGTTAATAATAATTCCGAATTCATCAACATGGCCATAACTGATTTCTCATCATCCTTTTACTAAACTTTTAAAGGAAATTTTAAAATAAATTTGTTGTTGAAAAATTATTCCAGGGCATCATCCTACAGCATAAGAACTAGATTTAAAGGACATTTACCCAACTTAAATAAGCAGAATAGCAACAGGCAGAAGATATTTCACTGTAAATTGGAAGGAAATCAGTAGAAGCTAATTGACTGATAAAATAAATGATTGGAATGATTTTTAAATAAATTATGAGCAGGTATACTAGAGCTTATAAATAAACTCCATATCCCTCTAGATAGTTCCAACAGACTAATGTTAGGAAACTAAATATCAGTAAATCAGAGCAAGGATGCTGTAACACTGCATGGATAGACATTCCTTTATATTCTTGGCATTTACCAGATGTTATTTCATTTATGGAATCTAAATTTCAGCACAGACAGTGCTGCACTTCGCATAGTGACAAAATGCTCAATGTGCCATTCCAAAAAGAGATATTTTTAGACTTCCAGGGAAACTGCAATAAGCCTCCCACTCACTGGAGGTCAGGAAATCTAAAGCTCGTGGAAGTGCTGCAAGTTTTGTATTGAATCAGCTTTTCCAGAAAAGTTGAAACAGTAGGAGATATCAGGGAGATCTGCATAACCCCTTTAAACCATATTCTACATTTGCCAAACAAATTTTTGCTAGTTTATCTGGAATTCTGTGTATTGATTTAAGTCACACTCCAGTAGATGTTCAATGTGACTTCACTGGATGAGTGAGTTTATGTTTAGGGTTGCTCAGTTTAGTAGCAGGCAGTGCTTCTAATACCTGTGGAGCTGCTTTTAGCCATTGCTTGACCTGAAATTCACATGAGCTGGCTTTAATTCAGAGCCTGGTTTGCTCTGCCTGGTTTGCTGCTTTGGGTAGGTTTTGTTTAAATTTGGACCAGTCACTTAAGCTGGTTTTTCTTGAGTTTTTCTTCTTAACCTTGAGAAAATCTGTTTTTAACAGCACTTTCAAGCACTCCTCCATGATCATTCTATTTCTTGTGCTGATTGTCTTTAGGGTTTGGCCAGAGTGGTGGGAAAGGCTGAGGACAAGAGGAGAGGCAGGGGGAAGCAAGGGTGTGCTTTCAGTGATGCCTCTAACATTAGCATGTTGTGTTCCTTGCCCAAGTGGAATGCCCTGAGTGTCCAGAGAGTGTGCAATTAAATCCCAAAGGTGCTGGAGGGAACATTCCACGCGTTTTTAATAACGACCCTTAGGAATTTATTGTGACCTCTTTTTTTAAGTATCATTTGGGATCTGGCAGTCTAACTTTTGATTAGGTTGCAGAAGGGTTGTGTGTTATTTCAGAAAAAAAATGATGTCTGTATTTGGCTTACAGAAAAGTACTTGAAATCTGTGTGCGATCCTCAGCAAAGAAAATTTTCTTTTAGGAATGCAATGTTTAACAAGCAAATACATTTAATCTGCTTTTTAAATAAGGGGAATATTGCTGTTATTTAAAAGCCTGAGATATTTTCTGGGAGTATTTCTCTATGTTCTTACTGCAGATTTCTTTGTATTTACTGCACTGGGAACTACTAGTTGATGGGACAAAATGTGGTTGCAGGATCTTTCAGCTTTAGAAGGTCCTGTTCAGTATTCCCCATGTGTGAAAATCTCACTAGCTGGCATTACAAGGGCAGAATCTTAATGCACTTCTTTGGGTTTGCTCTGTAGAGCATTGGTTTGATGTGGCCTCTGCCTTTTCACTGGCTGATCGAGGTCCTCTGGGACTGGAGATGGGTAAGCAGCTATTTCACTTATCTTGTACATGTCCATATACAAAGATACATGGTTACTTACCACGGAGATGGACAGGAAATAACTGTGAGGGGGGAGATCTTTACCTCATTAATAACATTACATTTACTATAGTGCATATTTTTCATATATTAAAAGTTAATAAGATGGTGTTGGCTTACAAGGCTTAAAGAGGGACGTGATCATAGTAAATATGTCTAGAGCTTCAGAAGATATTACTAAGATATTTTAAAGCATTTCCAGAACTCTTTCCTTCATATTCTTTATATGTCAAACAGTAGTATTTTTTAATTCCTTGTTTAAAGTCTTAATGCCTACAGCTATCATAATAAAATTAATGTTTCATATTATATTGGATATAACAGTTACAGTCTGAGCCCCCAGTCTTGACTACGGCTGTGGAGTAGCAGGGGTGGAGTAACACCCATAGCAGGATAGCTGCTCTCAGAAGACATTGAAATGTGCCTGGACAAGACTCAGAGAAGTCCTGATGCATCCCTTTTATAGATAAGGAATTGATAGATTAAATTATACACTACATTAATAACTAAGTTACAACAGAAGTGAACAAAATCTTCTTTGGAGAAAGCTCTGTTTATCATTCCTATAGGTATTGTGTATGTTTTGCAGTGGGCACACTGTCAACCAAAGCTAAGTTTAATGTATACATAAAAGGTACTTTGCTGGCATCTTTTCATTGCCATTATATCAAAATTACTGTAGCTCAGATGCTGTGGCTTTAAATTGCTTCTTCCATATATGAACAGAGTGCTGCTTGTAAGAACAGATATGAACCAAGTTGGCACTAAATAAATAATACTTAATATTTTCATCCCTTTATAAATAACTCCCTTGCATTCTTTTCTCAAGTTTACATGCATACCTGGATGGAGTTCTGTTTAACACAGATATTTTTTCCATTGTTCAGAGAAAATATATCGAGGGGAGAACTTTTCAATTAAGTGCACATACTCCAAGAGTTAGAAGGGTCAGTCACTTCTCAGGAAGCTTTGGAACTCCTGTAAAATGCTTCCATGTATTTATGTATCTGAAAATATGAGGCAAAAAATAGATTAACAAAAATGTTGAGAAAGAGGATTGCTCAGAGAGTGAAAATACAAGGAAAATCCCCATCATGGAAGTATTTGGCATCGTCTCAAGCCTAACTTGGTGTGGGAGACACAGCCTTTGCAAACCGACTGCATTGCTGATTTCCTTTGTGCAAAAGGTAATTTTGGGGGAAGTTTTGGAGGAAAATCCATTAAGGTGCAATAGCCTTTGTGTTATATTCAGAGTATGAACAGCTAACACTGGTTATTTTTGCTAGTGCTTAGCATGAAACACACTTCTTGTAACTACCTGGGCTGAGCTCCTTGCACAGCATTTGGCTGTGCAGTCATCAGCTCTGCTTGCTCCAAGGGTGGAGGTAACACGAATCTCCTTGCTGTCTCTCCTGCATAGAACATTGAACACAGACTAAAATACATCTCTAGTTTTGTGGGTGACTTTAGGCAGTTGGGCACAGAAGCAATAGAGCCTATTTCTGCAAAATTTCAGCAGGCACGTTAAGCCCCCTGATGAGATTTCAGATAAGATTTAAAATATCTTTTGTAGCCTGTAGAAATGCTACTGTCACAGTTCTGTGATAGATCTAGAAACTTTTGATTTTGCTGCAATACTTTTAAATAGAAAACAACCAGAAAAACCCACTAAACTGATTTACTGAAAAAAGGCTTTCTTATGCAATACCCATCAAATTTTCAAGGACTGTAAGTTAACCTTTTCTTCTTCGTGTTGACATTGTATCTTGCCTTATTTTTGCACAGTTCAGTGGAAGTCATGCTTGCAGCAGAATGCAGGCTCTTTCTGCATGTCAGTTTGGAAACAATTTCACGAGGCAAAGCAGTTTGAATCCCAAGAATAGGAGATACAGGCTCACTACCAGAGTAGTTTTACACAAACATTTAATTTGTTACTTTTCTGTTCTTTCTCTGTTGTTTTTTTTTTTTTTTTTTTAACTTCATGTATAGTGACTGTACTTGGTCTGTAGAAAAGTGTGGAAGTAATCAGAATGTTTATTTTATCACTGAGTTTGTATAATAACATTTGCTATAAACTGATTTTTTTTTAGGTTCCAAGACAGTACAATTGATTAGATGCATATTTTCTGCATTATACAACAGATCACACCCAGCTGCACAGCTTTTCTCAGGTAAGTGAGCTATTATATATTCCCTTTTTTCTTCCCTTCCCCAACTCCCTTAATTAATAAGGAAAACCAGACATCTATCTGCATGAAGCTTGTTTTAAAGTCAGTACATATATCCATGGAAAATAAATATCTAGTTACTAGGATTTATCCACTGGGGCCAGCTCTAATAACGAATTTGAAATAGGATTTTCCTACTACAGAAAAAAAAAAAAAAAGAAAAAATTCCTCAGACTCAAAGATAAATCAAAGGAAAGTGGCACCCCGGTGGACCAGACAACCCATTGGCAGCACAGTCACATGAAAGCCTCAGAGGTCACTGCCTCAGTATCAGCAGAGCTATTTGCAGAGCTCACTGTGGAGTTTCACATCGTGGCTAAATCAGAATACTTAATAACCTGGCACCCAAATTTCACATGTTGCCAGCCTCAGTCCTTATGTGAGCCTTCTTTTCACTGCTTTGGAAGCTTCCCCTTTGAGTTGTACAGCATGGATACACAGTCCTATGTTTTCACAACTCAAAAAATTAATTTAGAACCAACATTAAGACTTACTGAGTGGATGTACAGGTAGGTGAATTTTATTGCAAAAAGTATGCTGGCTACAATTACAGCAGATTCTCTGAAATGAGAAGGACAAGGTAACTCTAATGAAATCTTAGATATGTGCTTTTCTTACAGTCTATGATACAACTAGGGCCATTACCAAATTTTCTTCAGAAGCCAGCATTTTAAACTGGATCATTAACAGGATCATTAACAGTTTATGACTAAAGTATCTGCTTTGCATGATTTTTTTTTTTTCCTTAGGATGCTTAGGTTTCTTTTGGGGGAATGGAAATGTAGGTCAGACACTTGAACCCATTCCCACACAGCTTCTCTTTTCTACCCATCCATTAATTTTGATTGTGAAAAGTTGCACTGGGATTTTCTGAAATTTCTGAATTTGTGTCTCATGTCCCTGTTCTAATGTAAGAAGAACCTCCCCGGCCATTTCGGATCTCCCAGAAGCCAAAAATGCTGGAGTGATGGCCTGTCCTCACTTGGAAAAGAGACTGTGGTGCTCTGCAGGAGATGTAGTTCGACAGGAATGTTCAATCTATACAGCAGATCAGGAGCCAAGAAATACTTGAATAGAGCTCCCACGGCTAAGCAGGGCTCTGAGCACCTCACTTAATCTACGGTGTGACCACTCCCCACCTGTAAATTGACACACACTTCCTTGTTTCACAAAGGCTTCAAGAGGATAAAAATCTGTGAAAGTTATGAGATTCTCAGATACTGTGATAAGTCCCAGGATAAACAAATGTTGAATGCAAAACAGCAGCTTGCATGGTGCATATTCAAGGGCATGTGGAATGAATTAGAAAGATGAAGAGAGGGAGCAAAAGAATGAGAATGGGACGAAGCAGAAGGGAGGAAGGATAGACAGAAACACTGCAAGTCAGGCAGTGTCACTGGAGGCTGTGGGAGAGTTACACTGACTCCTGCACACTTGGAGTTCAAGTTCCAATCTTGGAAGTGTTTATAAAGCAAACTGAGCCAACAGCTTAGTCAATGAGTTTTTTTCAAAATTCCAATGTTGACATTTTTGTGAAGTGACCAGAAGTAACTCCCAAAGGGATCTTAGTGTGTGCATTTAGAGCATGAGTGGAGATATTAAACCTAGGTTTTATTTAATACCTCACAATAGTCTGTTTTGGAGGGAGAACAATACAAGCAGTTAAAGAAAATTAATTTTTGTATTGTGCCCTACCAGTGGTGTGAGGGAAAAGTCTGGATACAGACACCTGTGGATCTGTAAACAACAGGCAATAAGGACACACACACAATTCCTTAGCTGCCCTTTCCCTTTTCCTTTACCTTTTTTTTTTTTTCTTTTTTTTTTTTTTAGGTATATTATGAAACTACACTAGGAACAGATTAATGGATAATTTTTCTGACAATGGAATATAAAGATTAACCATTCACTCATTAAAAGAACAAATTCATTTTTAGAACAGCAGGTTTAGCAATATGACAGATCAGTTAGAGAAACTGCTGGTGCTTTTCAAAGAACTGAAGAGTGTGGTCAGTACAGAAGCGCAAAAGACATTTGGCGTGGCAAGAAAGAGGTGACAAAACTCAGAGAAAATGTAGGATTCATGTATAGAAAGCATTAATACAGTGATGCCAGGTAGATAGTTTTATCTTACTACTGGAAAGTATGGAAAGCCTGCAATTGGGATGGAGAGTGTGTGCCCTTTTTGCTCCAGAACATACTGATGTGATACATTCCTGTGCAGAAGGACAAAACTCCCCCTAAGCTTTCCAAAAAGGATTTAGGCAATGCACAGTAATTTATGCTGGCTCTCTGTGCTGGAGGTCAAAATTGCCACTGGTCATACTAATGACAAGCCTCTGCTCGACTGCAGTGAAACAACAGTGGCTGCAGATGAGGTGTGCTGATATTGCAAAACCTCTTCCAGCAGCAAGGAATGAAACGGTTCAGCGTTAAATAGAAGGACCTGGAGCAGAGAGTTGCTCATGATTTGCTGAGGAATGTCTCAAACCACTCCAAGGTATCTAATGCTCACACCATTTACACAAGGCTGGGCTGCCTTAGAAGCAGATTAATATTTTGGTGGGTTTTTTTTCTTTTTCTCTTTGCAGTGATTCAGTTTCTTCTAAAAACAATGGCTCTTAACTGGCTTAGGTACTTCTCTGTGTCCACTTTGGATATACATGCATTACAGGCATCTTCATCCTCACAATACCCAGAATCTCCTTGATATTTATAAAACTTCAGGAGCAAATTTTAAAATGCTATTTAGATGGTGTTTGAAATCCTGTTAGGCACCTCATCTGCATTTGTGTGTCTAGATTCCATTTAAAATCTAATGCTAGAAGCCCATGTGACACTTGAAATACAACTTCAAAAATGTAATTTTTATAGTCTGATCTTCATGAAAAGTATTTATCTATTGAAATTCTTCAGGCAGAACTGTTAAGATAAAAGCAATCTATAACTGAAAACAGTGATTTTATGTTGTATTTTGAAGATTTTCTCTGCTGGTCATCAAGCACAGTAGATTTTGTGAGGCAAGATCATCAGACTACTGAAATTAATGAGAACTCTTTGCTTTCAGTGAGCTTCACATCACACTCTTCACTGCAGTATATCCAGATAGACTTACACACTGTTTACTGCATTTTATTGAATGAAAGTGAAAACTAATGCAAGTGTCAAGAGAAAAACAGCTAAAACTTAAATGGGTAAGAGACCTGCTGAACAACTGATGAAGGAGGTAGCTAAGTACCCAGAGGGGTTTGGAAGGAAAACAGGTATTATTTGAATAAACATGTTTAAAATAATGAAACATGTCTAAGACATGTACAAGAAGTCCAGAAAGCCAACAAAGGGTTTTAATCATAGATAAATTTTAAAACACAATATTCTGGAATTTGTCATCAAAATCCTTTGGTACAGAAATTTATAGATTCTAAATGGCATGACATATCTTCTCACCACATGAATGAAACACAATAAAGCAAATACTTTCCCATACCTTATGACTTCTCTTCCCCACATCTGTTTTGCACAGTGGTTTTTAATTTTAGGATTTCATCACCACCACCGTTCCCCCTGTCCTCCTGAAGCAGGCAGTGGGAGATCACTGCCATCTACAGATAGAAGATAGTATCACTAATGTTAGAGCAAATTGTTGGAACAGATTCATGTTGGAACAGTCTTCTCTTTTTCCCTTGAGCTCCCTTGTCTCCTCAACCCTGCCTTCCTCTTAAAAACCCCCACAAAGTCACCCAGCACACACTATAATTTCTTTGGCACCTTGATCATAATTGCCCTCATTAAAGAAGAAGCATTGTACTGTAAGAGTCTTAGAAGCCCTGTAATGTTTTGAGTCAAAGTTGAAAGAAAAAAAAAGGAGAAAAAAGGGAAAAAAAACAAAAGGGCAGGATTCACAAATGTGCTTGCCATTACTTATTATATTTGTCAAAATTTAGTATACATGTCAAAATTGTAAATGGCTTCTTACAGCTTTCTCAGAAGGCAGCCAAGAGAAATAACAAACTCTGTGGACATTTGTAAAGATGGATTGAGTAAGTGGGTACCTGCTTTCCATGTACCACTGCCTGGGTCATAGTTTCAAGATGACACATCAGGGAAGAAAAGCAAATATGGCACTGTAGGAACAGCAGAGACACAGCTTAATCTCAATTTAATCTCTGTCTTTTATTTTCTTTCTCCAAAGAAGGGAGTAAGAAAATTGATAAAGCTTCATGTTATTTTTATTTATTGTAGAAGAACCACACATCTGCAGTCTATCAAAACTCATCACAATTAATATAACTTTAAAATGGAAAAAATAATAAAATTCATAATTTCCATCCTGTACCTTCTGTATTAGAATGTTTTTAATTGTAACAAAAATGTTTACCAAACATGTCAGATATCCGTCATTAAGCTACAACAGCATTCACTATTTTTAACCTCTTTCAATGATGCTGTTCCACTGAATTCTTGAAATCACAGCCTATCTGATAACATTAAAAAAATGTTAGAATCACAGATCTGGCAAATTAAAAGCAGTCCAGTGTCCCCATGAAGGGTAAGCAATTTGGCAGCTTGCATTTCCATTTCTGCCATGTTATACCTGACACAGTAAAGAAACTGATGGGCAGAATCAAAAAGAACCTATTTCCCTCTGAAAGACCTGAGTGTCTGATTGAGCTCACTATACTTATTTTTACCTATGAACTTGAGTATTTAAGTCTGCAAGAGATCACAAGCTGTAATATTTAGGTTAAAAAAAAAAAAAAAAAGAAGGCAGAAGCTAAATGAGCTACATGCAGCAGAGTTAAAGTAATCTGTAATTGCAGAGGCTTTCATCTGCTGTCTGCCCAAATAGTCTTTTTCATGCACTGGAGAAATGTCTCTTATTTGCTTTTCAGGTAGAGAAATTCCCTGGCTTGTTTGTCCTGCTGTCTGTACATCATCCTAGCAGCCAGAGTAGAATTCTGCTTTGGTTTGGGACTCCATTGCAACATGATAATATGATTGCTTCAAGGAACATATTCCTGTACTAGCAACACCAAACAAGTTTGGTATTTTTGGACAAGTTCAAGGAATAAAAGCAGCACTTCAGCTGGTCTGATCATGGGGAAGGTGAGATCTCTGACTCTGAAAACCTTTACCATGATTGTTTTGCACAACCAGTTTTCCCTTTTTAATCCTGTGCCCACTGAATTGCAGAAGATACATCTGGTTTCCTTTAAAACTTCTGACAATTTGAACACAGTTCATAAGAACAACTTTCAAAAAATACAGGCTTAAAGTTTAGGCCCCACTGAAGTCAGTGGCACAAGTCCTGTCAGCTTCAGTAAGGTCAGATTTTCATTCCTGATATTGATTCAGCTGCTACCTTTAAATACAACAGCTGTAAGGTTATTTCTACAAAAAGTCAGTGTCAGGTGTGTTTATTATTTTAAACCACACCATTTCTTTAGAAAAGTAAATATCTGAGTACCTTTAAATTTCAACAAGTAAAATAGGAAGTCTGACATGAGGCATGCCTGCGTTTCACACATTTTAACACATATTTAATTGAAATAGTTTTATGGAAACTACATAATGAAAGCTGATTTTTTCCCCCTCTCCCTCTCCAAGGTCGTTTCTATATGTAGCCAGGAGGTGGCATTCCGGAGTAACAGTTATAGGAACTCATAGGCACAATTTTCCTTTTGCATATGAGAGAGAAAAAAGGTTTATTGCTATAGTGGCAGTTAGTCAATTAACTGAGGCTTAAACTAATGCAATAAATTTGCTTTCTATATTCTTTGTTTTATGAGAAGTGGCAGAGTTATCCAGTAGTAGACATTAATCTTCATGATGAGACAGCAGGGATCTGGCAAGTTACATTCATCTTCCTGTAAAGTATTTGATAGTAAAAGTCCTTGTCTTCAGTGACACCATTTTGTTCCTCCAAATAAGCCAGTTTGCAATAATTCATTGACCACAATTATACCCACTATAATACTGTTATAGAACAGTTAGGAAATCTGAGGGGGAAAAAAAAACCAGCTGAATTTCATCCAGTCAATGAATCTTAATCAGATTTTTCAAAGTCTGATCATTCCCATTTGTGATCCAGTTGGTCTATGGAGGATTGCCATATTTAACATCTGTGTCACATCATGCCTTTCCTGTTGCCTCATTGATCAACAGACAACATGTGATGTTTCCCAGATGTTCAAACACGGCAGATCCCAAAAGACCTATTAAATTACACTGAAAGCAAAACAACATCTATGTTGTAAAAGTTCTGTTAAATTCAGGTATGCCTGAATATTCACAAACTTGCTACAAGATACTTACTGATATTCAAATTGCTTTTAAAAATTAGTCAAGCTCTTTGAAATGCCCACATTGTGTATTATATAAGGACTGTGTCACAGAGTTGATAAACAGAAAATTTTATCAAATTTTCTGTTCCTGCAGTATAAAGCAAATTAAAATAGAATTAACCATCTGCTTACACATGGACAAGATAAACCACTGGATTTTTTACTTCATTTTACTATTTGTCTCCTCTCACTACATACAATCTGTGTCCTTGCAGAGTTTTACTCAGATTTCTTGATGATTATAATTTTTTTTCAGGTAAAGATGAAGAAATAATGATCTTTAAAATCTTGTGCATTGCATTCTCTAAACAAGGCAAGGCAGTGTGTGCTGTTCTTCAGTGTGGCCTTTTTCAGCTGAAAAACTTCATTATAAAGATCAGGACTTACTAAGATGTTACTTAAACCTTTGCTCTGTACCTGAACAACAGTGACATGAATTTCTAGATTGGATTTCAGACAGCAAACGTGGTCCAGTTTACATCAGCATGGTACAACATGCTGCTTTGAAACAGAATGATACAGTAGCTTATGATACGGTAACTTTAACATTACTATGAATATCTTTCACACCTTTCTGAAGCTAGTGCTACTCTTCTAGCAACATTTCAACTTTAAATTTGTGCTGGCATTTTCAACCATGAGTTTCAGCATTTTCTGACGAACACGGGCAGCTGTATGCAAAAAATACCTTTATTTTGTCACCTCTGAATCAGCAGCACAGAGAACTCAGGTGCAGTCTGTTTAACTCAAAGCAACATTTCTCCACATTACTGCCGTAACTCATCAAAAGTTTATTTTGCCTTACTCTTTAATAAGGAACATAGCTGCTTTAGAAAGGCCACCTCAAAGAGAGATGTTCCTTCTGTGCTTATTGATGATACCATCAACATTTGTTTTTCTCTTAAATCAGATAGGTTTTTACAATAGGTTGCCTCTTCTTCCCCAGAAAAGAGGTTAAGAAATTCCAGTTCAGAAATGGCCGGATATTTATGTTTTGGAATTTTCTAATAGAAAAAAGGTGGGGTTTTTTTCCAACCCAGCCTTTCCTGGTGGATTTGCTGGCTTGCTGTGTCCCCATGAAGCGGCTCCCCCTGGAGGTAACAGATCCTCAAGGGATCGAGCAGCCGGAGCAGCTGCCCGTGTGAAGTGAAGCTGCTGCGCTGACAACCATGAGATTCCAAGCTTAAGTGGGTTTTTTTTTCCGATTTGGTCAGAAAATGGAACTGTTTCCATTTAGGGCAATAAACGTATGCAAAAGAAAACATCCTAAAGGTTTTTTTCTAATGGTTAATCAAGTTGAAAACTGCAGGTGAGGAGGAAATAAAAGTGCTCTGGGTATCCTGGATTACTGATACCCCAGATTTGTCTCCACTGTGGAGTAATTTTGGACAGTCACAACTTTATTTCAATTTACACACGTAACTAATTTTTGTTGAGCAGTTGTCTGAGAGCACTGAGTGCCCAGGTATATGTTAATTACAAACCCTTTTTTTAGTGATACCAGGAACAACATAGGCACCTAAAAGTTGCAAGCTCTCCAAGTTGGAGCTGTCCAGGAGTCCATCTGCATGGTATAATTTGCAAGATTAGGATTGCTAATTTTTAGAAGCTTCAGAATGACAGAGCTGCATACACAAAAAAGTATGTTGAGTTTTTAAAATTAGAATATCTACTTATAGTACGGACATATGTAGCTTAAAAAAATTTCTCAGTCTCGATTTTGAACTCACCTAAATTGTTTATATGTCTTTTTGAAAGAAATACATAATTAGAACCATCTTTATTATTTAATGGCATAAGACCTAACAAACTTTTGTTTTGTTATTGACCTTTGCAGAACAACAGCCAGAGATTTAGCAAAGTGAGGACAGAAGGTATGTGCAGTATCACAGGAGAGCATGTGGAATACAAACACAGGAAGGAGACAAGAAAAGCAAAGATCTGGAGAACGGTAAAGCAACGCATATGGAAAGTCAGCTTGAGAAGAACAGTCACATATGCCAAAAATAATTCACTAGCTGCATTTAGTTAGAAGATCTGGGGAGCAAACACAGGCGTCCTAAACAACGGCAGTAGGTTAGCCAGAGTGTCTGCTGGCCCCAGGGTCACATATTCCTGCTCTGGCTGCCAGCAGCGTCCCTTTGGAATGAGGAGCTTTCCAAGTGCTGGCCAGTGCTGGCTGTGCAGAGAGAACTGTCTGCTCTTTTCCGTTTCTCATGATTTCGTATGAAATGTATACTGCAATGTAAGGCCCTGTCAGAAATACCTGAGCCAGTGGATCTGTGCAGAATGTGCTGACCTGCAGAATTGCTTGGTTGTGTTCTAGAAACAAAATCATAGTGTTGGCCTGCTCCTGCACATGAACATATCGTCATTTGACCAATTCTTTTTGTTTAATTATAAATAATTATTTCATTTAAATATTAGAAAGGCTGCTAAAACAGGCACATGAAATGTCCTTACTCTCTTGGGCTTATTTGCAGAAGGATTTTCTTCTGTTCTTGTTATTGGGGTCATTTGCTGTTGGCAGTGCTTTCACAGTGTCGGCTCCCAAGTTTGTTGCATGACATCTGTAAAATAATGAAGTGGATGACATTTGGGATCAATTTCACCAAGTGTTCTAGTCCTTTGGATTTCACTCTGGAACACTATATTTTATATTACTCCATTTGCTTGGGTCAAAACTTAAGAATCAGTGTCAACTGAGTTTAGTATCCCTTCTTTTTTCTAGAATTGTCAAACTAGATGAATCTGAGCCTGCTTTATTTTGAAGGCTTTCTACAAGTTTGCTCTTGTAGAAAGCCTTGTAGGGTCATTGGCCAACTGCTCTTTCAAATGGCATCATTTTCCTAGAGGATTATCTTTTCCAAATGCTTGTTTCCTAAACAATAATTTTCAAGTTTGTTCTTTTCCTGTGATCAAAAAACACAGCCTATTGCCACAATTTTGATGACTAACATAATAACTAACTAGGCAATCTATACTGTCATTACATACAGATAATTCTCACAGACCAATAATGGATATCACATCACATCTGAGAGTCTTGCTCACTGTTGTTTGTAGTTGCTCTTGTCCTGGATCAGGTGAATACTTCCAAAGTCTCCTTCTAATGCCTTGTGTTGAAATGTATTGCATGATAAGCTGATGCAAAGAAATGTATCTTTTCCTTAAGGCCTAAATATTAAAAAAAAAAGTGCTTTAATAATGTAGTCAGCATAGCCCAGAATCAAATACAATAGAATTTCATCGCAAACTCATCTTTCCTCCCTTGTTTGATGTTTTCTTTTGTAATACTTCATGTAGCTGCTACTGCAATTTCAGCTGTTACAAGATGATTTGTTCATTGAAAACCAAACACTTTTGAGATTGTTTGCCATATCTATAGATTGAGTTTCTGATGACAGTGTTTTTCCCATAGTATTAGCCACACTGAAATGCAAGAGAATTATAAATTTAATCTTTTATCCAGAACTCTCTCTTGTCTGAATTTCGCAGGACCAGTTTTCAAGCACAGTTCTCCTGTGTAAGTAGGCAGTGCATATTTTCTAGTCACTGCCTTGATCTGAGCCCAGTTAGGAGTTTTTGGTTTTTACAAATTCCATTGTCCATTTTAGCACACCCAATTCAGCAACATGTTGGAGCCATTATAAATTCCTCTCATGCACTTTAATGTTTCCTGAGTAGTGGAACTGTAACTGCTGTTTAAATACCCAGACATCTAGAACTTTTGCCCTGAAGGCCCCCTCTGTGAAGCATTTTTCACTCTGCCCTAGCCTGTCTTGTACTTCTAACAGCTTTAATAGAAGCTTTTTTCTATCATGTCAGCATTTATCTGAACCACTTCTCAAATATTTTGTGGTATTTCTCATTTCTCTCATTTTATAGACTAAATCAGTAACTTTGCATAAAACTGAATGGTTATCACCCAGCAAAATTCAATCCTTTTTTATTCCATGAGATATAACTATGTGATTATAAAGCCTTCTAGATATTCCTTAGCTACCATGTATTGCTGGCTACAAGCAATAACTTTTATCTGAACTGAATACCAGTGTCTTTCAGGGCACCTCCACCAAGTCATCAACACCTGGACTATGCAATTTGGCTCATTATTAGGTATTCACCTTGTCTGTATCATTGAGCAATTAGGCTATGAAATGAAATTTCCACAGGGCATTTCCCACTTGCAAATTCTTGTACCATTTCAGCAGAGACAACATGGCTGCTATCCTTGGGCTACAAGCAGGATTTTTTTAAAAGAAGTTGTAGACACACAGCCTTACTAAAGTTCTTTATCTAATCCAATTTTACAGCTAACAGCCAGAGCAACTCCATAATCCATTCATTCCCTCCACAGCGATTTATTTCAAACTCCTTCCTTCTTTGCTCTGGTCCAGCCATTCCTAAAGCTGAAGATTAGCCAAAGCTGCCTTGTCTCCCTAATTCCATAGAACAGTAAGAGTTTGCTTTAATTCCTTTTATGGAGCTCCAATATCCTAGTTTAGGCCTTATTTCCTCACCTGAGATGTCTAGAAATGTGTCACTAATTTAAGCCATAACTGATTTGGCCCTGACAGTTAACATCCTGCTGCCAGTTTCAATTAGGGAGAAGAATCAACTGCTGAAATCAGGCGTCTGTGGTGTAATCATGTTTACTTGTGAGGAGGCCAAAAATGCTCTTTCCCTAGACACAGGTGGCACCAGATAATATGGTGATGGCAGGCTTCTTTCAAACATCTCCAAAAACCTGAAGGACTTCATCTAACACTTTGTCTTCCAGAGCAAATGTTGTCTGGTGTTCTCCTCTTTGCTTTCTCTTCTGCTTCTCCTCTACAGAGAGTCCTTTGTCAAGTAACAGCCAGATCCTTAACTCATTAATGTGTTTGTCTTTACACTTTGTTTCTTCGTGGTATAGTAATTTTTTCTAAGAAGTGGGAACAGTGATTCCTTTCTCCCAAATTACAGTGTGACAACTAGTATGAAAGTTCTTTTGTTTTTTCTTCTTTGCTATTCTAAAGAAGTAACTCCAACACACTCTGAAAATGTCTTTCTCTCCCAACCCAATCAAAATGCAGTGAGCATGACAGTGAGTAACAGAGAGCCCTGCTGCAGCCAGCAAAGCTTATCTCTGAACTGCTCCCCAGGTCCCTGCATAAGTTTCAGCTGAATCATAACTCCCAAGTATCCTTAAAGGCAGCATTATCTCAGACCTTATCTTCCCCAGAATCTAAGCATTGCTTGGAATTGCTTTACCATGAAGGCAGAAACACATCTTCAATTTTTATCAGCACATTCCTGATACACAGTAATATTTCAGTACATCATCGATAAATCCCTCATACAGCAACCAACCATAGAACTAAAACGTCCTTTCAGCAGAGCTCTTTCTAGTCTCTCTGCTCTTCTGAGTGAGAGACTGTGCCCTTTGGAGCCTGAGCAGCAGCACTGCAGGTATGGAGTTACACAGCCAAGTGGAGTTTTCCTGGTGCACAGCACCAGCCAGGTGTGTTCTGCACTGCTGCAAGAGCTTTCATGTTTTCAGAGCTATAATTAAATTACCACCTACAATAATAGACCTGAGGTTAATGAGCTCAGACAGAGATGCTTCGTTGGACCACAAGAGATGAGACAGAACCATAATGAGACATTTTCAGCTTTATTGGAAATAAGACAGATGAAACCAGGCAGCTGAGTGGCCTTTTGGTGCCGGGACTGTGCTCCCCGCCGGCGGGATGCTCTGTGGATGTCCTGTGGGTGCCCGGGCGGTGCTCCCCGCGGGCAGAGAGCTCTGTGGATGCCCTGTGTGTGCCCGGGCGGCGCTCCCCTCAGGCAGGGAGCTTTGTGGGTGCCGTGTCAGTGCCCGGGCGATGCTCCCCACGGCCAGGGAGCTCTGTGGGTGCCCTGGGGGTGCCCGGACGGCGCTCCCCGCCGGCGCCGTGCCCTCACCGGGCCAGCGCAGCCCCCGCCCGGCTCNCCCCCCCCCCCCCGCCCCCCGCCGCTGTCTCCATGCGACAGCGCAGCGTGGGCGTCTCCCCGCGCTCTCATTTGCATATTCCCGCGAGTGGCCAATGGGCGGGCGCCGCCGCCGCCGCGATTTGCATGTTGGCCGGGCGGCGGCC
>VXBR01002037.1:6133-31947 GCA_013400215.1 Cisticola juncidis | reverse complement strand
CTGTCCTTGCCCCAAAAATAGAGAGGAACAGAACTTTCCTGCCCCAAAGACAGAGAAACTTCCCTTTTCTGCCCCAAAACCAGAAATCCCCCTTTCCTGCCCCAAAACCAGACAGAAACACTCCTCTACTGCCCCAAAATAGAGAGAAATCCCCCTTTCCTGCCCCAAAGACAGAGAAACTTCCCTTTCCTGCCCCCAAAACAGAGAGAAACACTCCTTTACTGCCCCAAAAACAGAAATCCCCCTTTCCCTGCCCCCAAAACAGAAAGGAACACCCCCTTCCCCCCCCCNGCCCCAAAAACAGAAATCCCCCTTTCCCTGCCCCCAAAACAGAAAGGAACACCCCTTTCCTGCCCCAAAACCAGACAGAAACACTCCTTTCCTGCCCCAAAAACAGAAATTCCCCTTTCCTGCCCCAAAAATAGAAATCCCCCTTTCCTGCCCCAAAGCCAGAGAAACTTCCCTTTCCTGCCCCAAAACCAGAAATTCCCCTTTCTCTGCCCCCAAAACAGAGAGAAACACTCCTTTACTGCCCCAAAACCATAAATCCCCCTTTTCCTGCCCCAAAACAGAAAGGAACGCCCCTTTGCTGCCCCAAAATGTGACATCCTGTCACAAATGTGTCACTGGGATGGAGCTCCAGCAGGGCTCAGGCCCAGCAGGAATTCCTGAGCCATGCAGAGGGTTGGTTAAAAGTATTGCTCAGCACAAGATTCCTCTCATTTCATTCTCTCTGAGAGACACAAGAAGGAAAAAAAGAAAAAAAAAAAAAACAAACAGATTAGGTAATGGCAATGCAGGCCCCAAATCCAATCAGTGATTTTATGGAATTTCCCCCTGTCCCAAAGCACAGGTTTGATCTTGTTCACTGACACCGGCAGCAGATCTGCCCCAGGAGCAAACATGAGGTCAGGGCTGTTAAAGAACTTTTCCTAATGAAAAATGTGAAAATGGGATCACCCCTGTGCTGGCACTGCTGAGGCTCCCCAGGTCCTGGCAGAGTTTATGGAAAAGGGACCTGGAGGGGCTGGAGCGAGTCCAGGGCAGGGAATGGGGCTGGGAAGGGTCTGGAGCCCCAGGAGGGGCTGAGGGAGCTGGGAAGGGGCTCAGCCTGGAGAAAAGGAGGCTCAGGGGGACCTTGTGGCTCTGCACAGCTCCTGACAGGAGGGGACAGCCGGGGGGGTCGGGCTCTGCTCCAGGGACAGGGACAGGAGGAGAGGGAACGGCCTCAGGCTGGGCCAGGGGAGGCTCAGGGTGGGCAGCAGCAGGAATTTCCCCATGGAAAGGGAGCTCAGGAATGGGAACTGCCCAGGGAGGTTTGGAGTGCCCATCCCTGGAGGTGTTCAAACCCCCATGGATGGGGCACTTGGGGACAGGGATCAGTGGTCACCACAGTGATGCTGCTTTGATGGTTGGATTTAAAGGTCTTTTCCAACCTTAATAATTCCCCAGTTGTTGAGATTCTTTTTGTTTGAGGAGCTGACACCCCCAGGAACAGCCTCATTCTCCCTCTTTGCAGCTCATGGCTCCTGCCTAAAATTTGGGAGAAGCGGAACCTGAGAGGTTCCCAAAATCAGAAATGCTTGGGAAAGGCTCCATGTGTGTCCCTAAAAGCAGAGAAATCCACGTCCCTCTGGGGGTGCAGTGAACCCTGCTCTGACACTGGGCCTGGGAGAAGCTTCTGGAAGGATTTGGGGGTTCAGGTTGGATTTTTGAGTCCAAATCTGAACAGTCCTTTAAGGCTTTAATGTTAATTAATCATGAGCTGCTCCTATTTTAAAGGAACATTTTAAAGAAATATTTTAAAGAATTTCTCTCCACTGACACCTCGGGCCTGTCTCCAAGGAATTCATGGAATCTCTCACTGGTTTGGGATGGAAGGGACCTTAAATCCCCCCCAGTGCCACCCCTGCCCTGGCAGGGACCCAGCCTGTGCCAGGCTGCTCCAGCCCCAGGGTCCAGCCTGGCCCTGGGCACTGCCAGGGATCCAGGGGCAGCCACAGCTGCTCTGGCAATTCCAGCCCAGCCCTGCCCACCCTGCCAGGGAGGATTTTCAGTTCCCATACACCAGAGCTTTGACAAATTTGCATCAGTTGCCTCTTTTAAATTTGCTTTTTCAGCCTTTCAGGCTTTGTCTTTGTTCCTTTGTTGCAGCAAAACCTCAATAGGAAACTTGGGTTGGCTTCTCTTCACCACTTGTTGCTTAATTTATCCTACAAAAACACCTTTTTTGTCCCCCCTTCTTGGTGAGAACCCATTTCATCTTTCTTCAGAGGTAAATCTTAAACTTTTTTTTAGCCAGAGACTCCGAGGTGATGCTCAGGTCAGCGAGCTCAGGCAGAGCAGAGCCACAATTCTCAAACTGAAAATATCAATTATTATTTTCCATCCTGATTTTTCCCCCCAACCACTGCCTTTGTTTGCTCCTTCAGGGATGTGCAGAACTCCAGGCTGAGTTGCCCAAGTTTCCCCTGGTTTAAATCCTGGTTTAAATCCTCCTGAATCCCTGTTTCCCCTGTGCTGGTTTAAATCCTCCTGAGCCATCCCAAACCCTCCCCACCCATGGCACAGACACTGAAATCCAGCAGTGCCCAAAGGGAATTTCTGCTTCTCCTCCATCCTCCAATGGTGCAGATTTAAAAATCAGCTCTAAATCCAAGTGAGAGTTCCCCCCTCGATGATTTTTTGGGAGCTGATCCAAGTCCCAGCCTGGCTCCCTGACTCTGCAACCTCGACTGATTCCCAAAAAAACCCCAAAAGTGGCAGAGTCCCAGCAGGGTCCCTGCACTGGGAGATTCAGCAGCTCTCATTGAGGTTTTTGGGTGTTTTGAGGTTTTGGGAATTCTCTCCCAGTCCCCTCTCAGCTCCTGCAGGACCCCTCCCAATTTGGGGGAGAATTCCACAGGTTGGGTTGGTGCTGGCAGCACCCTCAGGAGCTTTGACTGCTTCTTCCTCCATCCCTGGTTAATTATTGCTGTGCCCCTCACTAATTATTGGTGTGCCCCTCACTAATTATTTCTCTGTCCCTCACTAATTATCGCTCTGTCCCTGATGAATTTCCCTCCAAGCTGAGCTTTTTGCCCAAACACTTCCCCTCCTGATGGGTGGCTGAGCAAAGGTGCCTCCCTTTTCCTCTCGACCTCGTGGAGCTCCAAAAAGCTGAATAAAACCCAGGCCTGGTGGAATTCAGAGGGGTTTTCCCTGCAGACCTCGTGATTCTGTGAATATTTTTTACAACCTGGGGTGTCTCATGTCAGCTCCTGGCTCAGGTGATCCGTGACACAGCAGAAGAACAAACAGCAGGGTTGGGGGTTTTTTTACAGCCCTGAAATCAAGGGGTTTATGGGGTTTGTTTCCTTATAATGCTCCCAAAAAAGGGATATTGTGGTTTTACCTCAGTGGCAGATTTATAATGAATGGTTTTATTTAGAGGTATAGGGTGAATATGGTTGCACTTGAGGATCTTAAAAGTCTTTTCCAACTTTGGTATTTCTGATTCTGTCACCCTCAAAAAGTGTTTTCAGCAAGCTGAGCCCCCACAGGTTCACATTAAATATCAGAATTGGTTTTTTTTTCCTGCAGGATTGGTCAGATATTGAAAGAAATTGCCCTGGGAGGTGATGGAGACCCCATCCCTGGAAGTGCTCAAGGAAAATTCAGATGTGACACTTGGGGATGTGGTTTAGGGTGATTTTGGGGTGATTTTTGGGTGATTTTAGAGTGGTTTTAGGGCAATTTTAGGGTGATTTTTGAGTGATTTTAGGGTGATTTTTGGGTGATTTGGGCGTGATTTTAGGGCAATTTTAAGGTGATTTTGGGGTGATTTTGGGGTGATTTTAGGGTGATTTTAGGGTGATTTTGAGGTGATTTTAGAGGGATTTTAGGGCAATTTTAGGGTGATTTTAGGGCAGTTTTAGGGTGGTTTTAGGGTGATTTTGAGGTAATTTTAGGGTGATTTTAGGGTGATTTTAGGGTGATTTTAGGGTTCTTGGGGGGGTTGGACATCAGGAACCCTCCCCACCCGTGGCCTGGTGATGTCAGGATTATCTCTGCACACACCAGAGTTTATTTGATGGGAATGATCCTTTAATCCTGAAAAATCCCTTCCCAAAGGTTGGAAAAGGCCTCTAAGACCCCCAAATCAACCCCCACATTTACCCCACACCACCACACAGAGGAATTATTCCCTTTATCCATCTGGCACTGAGGTGCAACCACAAAATCCCTGTTTTGAGCTGGACTCGAGGATCTGGGAGGTCTGGGATGATTCTGTGATTTCCTGAGCATCGCCTGTGGGAGAGAGATCCCTGCTGCTTTCCCTGAGCAATTCCTGGAAGAAATTATCAGCAATTCCTGGAGGGAATGACGAGGAAAAGCTGACTCAGAGGACAGCAGAGGACAGCTGGGTGATTTCATCCAGAGCATCCCAAACCTGCTCCCGGCTCCCACCGCCGCCCTGGGGATGTGGAAAAACAGAATTCCAGGAATTCCAAGCTTTTTGCACACACAGGAGAGGCCCCAGTGCTCAAGCTGGGATATTTTTGCTGCCTCCAGGTGTGGAGCAGGGTGTTGGAGTCACAGGATTTTCACAGTCCATTTTCCACAGACATTTTCTGCGAGTGAGGTCATTTCCATGGCAGGGAGATGTTTGTTCCCAGAAAATGTCCCAAGCCAGGGGAAAGGGAAGAGATCATCACGGTCCTGACTTTGTTCTGTCAGCTCTGGAGGGGGGTGAGGGGAATCCTTCCCAATCCTTGCTGCAAAGGAGGATCCCTCACTTTTGGACATGGAGGAGTCACCCTGAGCAATCCTTCCCCCCTGGGTTCAGGGCACAGCAAAGGAAAATCCCACAGCACCATCACTATAACAAGAAACCGTAATTTCCCTGGATTTAGGGAAATCCACCCAAAACGTTCCTGGGAAATGCAAATTGCTGCTGAGTAACAGATCAGAGGTGTTGGCAGCAGCACCCACAGGAACCTCCACAGCCCAGACTCAGGGGATTAAGGCTGGAAAAGATCTCCAGGATAATCCAGCCCAACCTCCAGTCCCAGGGAAAAGGCGCCTGCAGACCCACGGGAGCTCCCCTGCCCCAACCAGCCCCAGCTCCAGGGATCTGCTGGGATGGGATTGCCCTTCCAAGGGACAAAACCATCCCAGGAATTCGGATCCTTCCCTGCCTCGGCCCCCAGCCCTGCTGGAAGCGCCTCCCGTGGGTGTTCCTGCTCCAAAGGGACCCTTGGGGACACGGGGACCCCCCCCAGGACAGCACCTCAGGAATTCCCTCCCAGGAGCTTCCTCCTTGAGCCTCCAGCTTTGGGAAATTCCCTGCTCCTCTTCCCGAGGCAGCAGGAGAGCAGCGCCCCAAGGACCGTCCTGGCAGGAGCAGCCACAAACACTGCCTGGGTTCAGGGTATTTTTTAGGAATTGTAACAATTCCATGCACTTGGTGGAACCCTTTGGGCACAGCAGTGGAGAAGCAGAAAGGAACTCCTAGACCTCTGCTCTGGTCCCANTTTTTTTCTTCCTCTGAGGAAGAAAACCCCCTGCACTGTTATTTCTGGCTGTGGGAACTCAGATTTCCCCATGCCCAGCCCACGCAGGGCCCTGCTCAGCATTTCCAGGAAAACCTCTCCTCTCATCCCGACATCCACACTCCGAGCTGGCTGACAGGGAAGGCCTCAGGAGGAAACTCAGCCTCAGAAAAAGACATTTTGGGGAAAAAGGACATTTTGGGGAAAAAGGACATTTTGTGGAAAAAGGACATTTTGTGGAAAAAGGACATTTTGGGGAAAAGGTCTTTATTTCCCTGCTTTCTTCACCTTGCACTGAGGGCAGACCTTGCTGTGTCTCCCCTGGAAGCCCCAAGACTTCCCCGGGCTGGAATTTTGGGGTTTTTCCCACCAAATCCCCTTCACTCCCTGGAGGTGAAGTCCTGTGGAAAACCCAAACCCCGGGATTTTCATGTCACAGAGCCTGGTGGAGCCTCCTGCTCTGTGGGGGATGGATCCATCCAGGAAAGATTCTGGAATGATCCCAAACCCTCACCAAGGTCCCTCTGCTGCCCCCCTGTCATTCCTTTCCAAGAAAACCAAGTCATTATTCCCGACCCCGTAATTCCAGAGTTTTTCCCTCTCTGGCTGCCCAGGCCACCTCTGTCCCCTCCCTGTGACCCCCCAGCCCCAGCACGGAGCTGATAAACGGCTGGGCTGCCAAAAATCCCATCTGAAACCCCAAAACAAAGCAGCAGAATGGCCCTGGGAGCATCCATCACCACCCCGGGACACATCCACAAACACCGGGGATAAAAACACCGGGATAAATCACAGGGCTCCGACAGACGGGAATTTTATCTGCAGGAACATTGGATGTGCTCAGCCAGAGCCATTCCCTGCCTGCCTCGGGATGAATCCTCTCGGAAACGCCTCCCTGTCTCACGGGATAATCTTGTGACAGCACCTGGCACCAGGGTTGGGGCAGCTTCACAGGGATTTGTTTGGGAAAAGCCCAAATCTCTGCTCTTTCTGCTCCCCACAAAGCTCCAGCTCCTCCCAGCTGCAGCATCCATGTCCGAGTCCAGGACATCCCTGTGGCCACCCTGGAGGGTTTGCAGACCGGACAGGGGGTCTGGGGTCTGTCCAAGGGGCTCAGAGCCTCACACAGAGCCCAGGAGGACACTGCCTCTGATCCCTGCCATGGCAGTGAATGCCCACAGTGTGTGAAGAATCACAAGCTGAGAGAATTCAAAATAAGCAGTATTTAGTTTATCACAGAATGTAAATGTAGAATCCAGGATTTTTAGTATCTGGGGCTGAAGGGACAAGCTGGAGGAATTGGGGAGTGGCCCCTGTGCTCCTTGTTCTTGCTCTCGTCCCCCATCTTTGGCTGAGTTGGATTTTAGAGATTGGTTTAGAGTAGAAATGCCATGTTAGCATAGGCAGTGGGCATTGGTACAATTCTGTCAATCAAAAGTGCATTTTGGACGGTGGTTGGCTCAGGGGTGCTGTACATGAGGTGTGGGGCTCTCTGAGCCGCCCAGTCCCCGCGTGTCCTGCTCTGCTGGGGACGCCCTGCAGAGCTGGGACAGAACTGAGAGAATGAAGAATAAACAACCTTGGAAACACGGACTGGGGACTCAGCCTGTCTGCTCTGGCTCTGCTGTGAAACACTCAGGGCAAGGAGAAGACTGAAAACCTGATTACCTCGGGGAACAGCAACCCCGAGGAGAATCTCAGGGAACAGCAACCCTGAGACATCCACAGGCCCAGGGACATTGGGACAGGGTCCCGAAATCCAGAGCCACCACTGGGATGGGCACAGGGCACAGCCTGTGACTGCTGTGCCCCCTTTGGGAAGGATGGTGGAGCAGCATCTCCGAAAAACACTTTTTTTAGCTCTCCCTGCAATGGGCATTTCATTGTCAGCCAGCGACCCAAGTGATTGTACAGAATATTTTACAGAATATTTTACAGAATAATTTATGGAATATTTTACAGAATATTTTACAGACTATTTTACAGAATATTTTATGGAATATTTTATGGATTTTTAAGAGATTTTTTTACAGATTATTGGAAGGGTCCCACAGGGATTGTCAGCTCTCTAGTGAAGGGCCCAGGCAGGGATGAACCCCTCAGTTCTGGCATTCCCAGCTCTGCACAGCTGAGCTCATCCCGGCCCTCCAGCAGGAAAATCCCAGCCCGGCACATCCCGTGGAGGGGACAAAGCCCAGGTGCCACCTCACCTCAGCCTGTCCCCTCCCTCCAGGAGCCCAGCCAGCCATGGGGACCCTGCAGGACACAGGACCCTTATGGGGCAGCCTTTCACTTCCCTCAAAAAACCCAAAGCAGCGAAAAACCCAAAGCCACAAAAAACACACCAAAGATTGAGGCTGGGCTACGACTGCCGCCTTTCTGACAGAGAATTTGATGGAAAGTGGGAATTCAGTGATTAAACTTCACCTTCTCCCAGTGAATTTAACCTCTTTTTGTCCTCCAGCCCACAGGAGGCGAATTTAACCAACTTCTGCAGGACCTACTGGAAATTTTTGCAGAAAATCCCTGCTGTGCTCACCCTCCCAGCCCCGACAAGGCCCAACAAAGGCTGCCCTTGTCACCTGCCCTCCCCTGGGCTCTTCCCACGGGGGCAGACACGATTTCAGCATCCCCCAGCTCCCGTTTCAGGAAAGCCACGGAGCAGAAGGAGTTTTTTGTTGCGAATGGGAGAGCAGAGGAAGCCGGCCCTGCTAAAATTAGAATTTTTTGCCGCCCCCGAGGGCGCCTGCTCTGCCCACGCCTTTCATCACGAGTGGGTGCTCGGCTAAATTTACCTCCTGTCAGAAGGGTTTGACTCGGGCTTGACACAGAAAACCCCACCAGGATGTGGTGAGCAGAGGGGAAGTTCACGGGGTGCGGGCGCTAACTGACATCATTTGGAGGCACAGCTGAAACTCAGATGATTTTCGGGTTTTTTTGGGTTTTTTTCTGTGTGCAAGACACTCATTTGAATAAAATAAAATTAAAAAATTAAAAAAAGGAAAAGGAAGAATGAGCGGCATTCATCAGAAAAATAAAAATAAAAAGCACAGTGGCAGCTCTGGGGTAGCTCTGGTGTTCACTGAGCAATGAATTCCCTTTGCACAGCCCAGTCCTGGTGCTGGTGGAGGAAAATCCCACCCTGTGCCCACCCTGGCACGGAGCTGATGGAATGGCCCAGCTCAGCTGAGCCAGTAGGGTCACCCAGGTGACCCCAGAGTCCCCTCCCCTCCCCATGGCCATGGCCAGGCTGGAAGCACCAGGAAGGGTTTGCTGGTCCCAAGGAGGGACACTGGGATCTGTGTCCCTGATGTCCCCCAGGAGCTCTGGGGACAACAGGGGCTGCTTGGATGGGGTTTGTTTGATCTCTCATGGAACATCCTGAGCTGAGGGACACACAGAGATCCTGGATTCCAGCCCCTGTCCCTGCCCAGACCCCCAACAATCCCCCCTGAGCATCCCTGCAGTGCTGTCCAAAGGCTCCTGGAGCTGTGGCAGCCTCGGGGCTGTGCCCATTCTCTGGGGAGCCCGGGCAGTGCCAGCACCTCTGGGGGAAGAACCTTTCCCTGCTCTGCAGCCTGAGCCTGCCCTGGCCCAGCTCCAGCCGTGCCCTGGGTGCTGTCCCTGTCCCAGGGCAGGGATGGGAGCTGTCCCGCGGGAGGAGCTGCAGATCCCTGAGCTCTGCCCTCAGTGTGCTCTACTCCAGCTGGACACACCAGCTGGACACACTGCCCCTCCTGTGGCCCCTCTGGCCCTTCACCCTCTCCAGGGGCCACCTTTGGACTCTCTCCAACATCTTTAGCTCCTTCTCACACTGAGGCACCCAAAGGTGCCCCCAGCACTGGAGGTGAGGCTGCAGCAGCCTCCAGCACAGCAGGACAATCCCCTCCTCTCATTTTCTTTTCCCTGTTCCTCTCTTCCTTCTCCTTGTCTCAGTGACCCTCTGGCCTCCAGCTGATTTCCATGTGGAGTTGGAGGCTCCCAGGGCCAATTCCTGAATCCCTGAAGGGATCCACAGCCCCCCAGGCTGATTCTTCTGCTTGTTCTATCCCACAGAATGAGCTCAGAGCGGTGCCAAGGAGCTGAACCCGAGGAAAAACTTCCCGAGGTCCTCCAGTGGAGAAAAAGCAGCTGTGAGTGACCCCACAGTCATTTGGGTGGTGCACAAAATACCTGCCAGTGACAGAGGAGCAGGAAAATCCTGGGAGAGGGGAGAGCATTAGGAAACTCCCAAATTTCAGTATTTTCATACACAGCAGAGACTTCCAAGGGAAGAGCACCACACTCCAACCCCGAGTGGCTGGAGCAGGGATTAAGTGAGGTGGACACAGAGGTTTGGCAGAGAAAGCATTAATTAAAAACAAAATAGAAAATAGAAAAAAATAGAAATCATAAATAAAAATAGAAATCATACTAATTCACATTGCTAATGTCTGAAATAAATCTCAGCACTCTGCAGTCCAGGCCAGGACAAGGGTGGGTCCAGCAGGGCTCTGAAGCTGCTGCTCTGCAGCCCCCAGAGCCAATGATCCAGGCAGGACCCACAAACTCCCCTAGGGCACCCCAAAAAGCAGCTGAAGTGACCCCATGAGTGCTGCACTCACTCAGGAGAGATCAAAATAAATGGTTGATAAAATGACAAGCTTGGCTCCACTTTTGATGTTTGTGAGTTTATAATTCCATCACTTTCTCATCCCAGTTTTCTGTCCCTGTATGGCCACAGGAAGAACAATTCCACTTGGAAAACCTCAGCCCTTAACCAGCAAGAGAAAATTGTGCAGCCTCAGGTACACAAAATTAAGAAGCCCTGGAAGGTGCAGTGCCTTGGCTTTGTTCATAATTTGATTAAAATCAATGAGATCAGCAGAACTTGTTCATTTTCCGCTTTTGTTTTCATTTGATTTCAGCCTTCCTGGATCTCTCAGGATGCCAGGAAGGGAGATCACAGATCTCAGTATTTCCAACCCCATTCCTACAAGGCCATGGAGACAATTCCAGGCAGTAAAAGCATCACTGGTGCTCGGTGCCTCCTTTGTCCTCAGTTCCATCCCCAAAACCTGGAACTGCCACCTCTGAGCTGATCAGATTCCCTCAGGTTCTCATCCCAGGCAGGGAATTCTGGCTCCTTTTCCCCCTGTGTCACTGTCCTGGGTTGCAGTGCAAGGTGTAACAGCAGTGTGAGTTCTACTGCCAGATGTTGAAAACAGCTGGGGAGGTTTTTTCTTTTTCTTTATCCCTTCCAGGACCCATCCTCCCTCCAGGGATCTCTGCTGTCCATGGGCCATCCAGGCTCCCTGCAGGGCTGATCCAATTCCATCATCCATGGGAGATGCTGCACCCAGGGGAGNCTCTGCTCCCACAGAGCCACAGCTGCCACTGCAGGAGGGCTGGGCTGGACCTGACCAACAGGTTGGGTTCTGACTCTGTCACTGTTTTCTTTTTTTATTTGCTTTTTTTGTACTACTACATTTTTATTTTTAATATTCCTAATAAAGAACTGTTATTCCCTTTTCCCATTTATTTGCCTGAGAGAATCTTCATTTCAAAATTATAATAATTCAGATGGAAGGGGTTCACATTCTCCATTCCAAGAGAATCTCTGGCTTTCCCTGGCAGACATCTGTCTTTCCAAACAGACACTCCAAAGGCACAGCCATCCCCACATCCACGCCCTGCAAAGCATCCCCAGCTGCTTCCCAGCTTCTGCCCTTGAGAAAATTCCATCTTGACACTCAATCCTGGCACTCCCAGCCCCTCCCCTTCCACCTCCTCTCTGCTCAGGGCATCAAACTCATCTCTGCTTTCAAGGCCACCCCCAGCCCGAGCTGGCACTGCTGGATTTGCTGTCCCAAGGTCAAGTCCCTGTCTTCAGGCATGGACGTGAGGAAATCTCCAAAATTTCCATCTACCAAGAATCCCTGGATTTATATCTCCTCCTGCTTGGTGAAATCTGAATTTTTCAGCAGTGGAGTTGAGGATGGGCCATTACAAAAACAGAGGGAAAAGAGACAGAACAGGTGTGGAACCCTGTCAGTTATTTATAAATAAAATATCTTTTTCAATATATTTTGGTCCTGGGCCGGTTCAAAAACTCAGCTTTATCTCAGAATTAAGAAATTTTAAGGAAATTCTGAGTACCCACCCTCTGGCGAGATATGGAGGTGGAAATCTGGGAGAACAACACAAAATTCCTGGTGGAAAGCTCTACAAAGCCTCTAAAACTCTGCAATTCCTGTTATTCACACCCAACACCTTTCCTTGTGAATAAGATGATTTTTCTGTCCTTCCCTGAGGCCTTGGGAAGTGCCTGTGCTGTATTTCCCCCTCTTTGCAAGGATGGGGACGTGGAATATTCCCTGCTCCTCATCTGCCTTCAGATAAAGAATAAAGAATAAATAATATCTTTATCCTTCGGAAAAGGATAAAGAATCCAACCCCAGAATTTTAAAGCCAAATCAGATGAGAGCAGCAAAGTCATTTGAGGGTTTCAGGTTTAGCTGGAAGGCATCAACCACTCTGCATTTTAATTAGCAGCACCTCATCAAGCTTCACCTCGAGCCACCCGGAAATCCAAGGCCTGGAGCTGCAGAAACTTCTGCTGGGGAGCAGCCAGGAGGGCAGGGAGGGGCAGGGAGGGAGAGAAATCCCGGCACGATCCCAAAATCCTGGGCTGGCTGTGCTGCCAGGGTTGGGATGCACTGGTTGGGTTTTTTGGCTCCCCTCAAAAGGCTCCAGACCCGGGGCTTTCCAGGCAGGCAGCAAAAAGCCCCGGGGCTGCATTGATGCATCAACCCCAAAAAAACAGGATACAGGTGGAAAGGAAGAATTCCAGGGCATCCATTTGGCAGATAAGGATCAGGCCATGCCTCATCCAGCCTTTTTCCCATTTCCCTACAGAAATTGGAGTCACAACTCCCAGAAGGAGCAGGCTTAGAGCACTCTGCCTTCTAAAGAAATACTGAGAANATTTATTTTTTATTTATTTGTTTGTTTGTTTATTATTTATGTATTTTATGCTCAATGCAGGGCAATGAGAGTGCACCGGGTGTCAGGGGGACAGAGAATTCACCACCCAACCCAAACTGGGGGTGGAATTGAGCAAATCCCACCTCAGGAACATCCCCGCAGCCCCTGGGTGTTGCCCTTCTGAAATCCAAGGGTCTGTTAAGATCCAGAAGTTGGAAACTCAGAAAATCTCACAAAAAGGTGGAGCTTCTCAAGCAGAAAATTGATTTGTGCTTGGAATTCAAAGCAGGTCGAGGGAGGTGATTCCCACTCTCTGTTCTGCTCTGTGAGAGCCCAGATGGAATTTTGGGAACAACTTTGGGGTCCCCAAGATGAGGAGAACTTGGAATTGTTGGACAAGGCCAGAGGAAGCCACGGAGCTGAAAGGGGATGGGAGAAATTCCAGTCTGGGAGAGCTGGGGGTGCTCCCTGGAGAGGAGAAGGCTCCAGAGAGAGCTGAGAGCCCCTGGCAGGGCCTGAAGGGGCTCCAGGAGAGCTGCAGAGGGACTGGGGACAAGGGCTGCAGGGACAGGAGCCAGGGAATGGCTCCCAGTGCCAGAGGGCAGGGCTGGCTGGGAGATTGGGCAGGAATTGTTCCCTGGCAGGGTGGGCAGGGCTGGGCTGGAATTGCCAGAGCAGCTGTGGCTGCCCCTGGATCCCTGGCAGTGCCCAAGGCCAGGCTGGACCCTGGGGCTGGAGCAGCCTGGGACAGGGGAGGGGGCCCTGGGGGTGGCACTGGAGGGGATTTAAGGTCCCTTCCAAAACCATCCCCAAAAGGACACAAATCCTGATTTTCAGGAGCCAAAACCCACCAGAATTTGAAGTGAGAAAAGAGTTTCATCCCCCTGGACCAGATTTTTGTAACTCTGAGCCAAATTCTGCCTTTCTGCACCTATAACAGCCACAAAAAGTCACAAATCCTGATTTTCCAAAGGCCAAAGCCCACTAGCATTTAGAGGATTAAAAACTTTCAATCTCTCTTGACCACATTTTTGTACCAATAAAAATCTCTCTGACCCCAGCTCTGCCTTTCTGCACCCGAAATAAGAAGCCAGAGAACCAACCCAAGAGTGAAGACACAAATTCTGACATTTAGAGGACAAAACCACCAGGATCTGAAGGGAGAAAAGAATTTCAACCTGACCAGATTCTTTTACCAGTATAAACTCCCTGACCCAAATTTTGCCTTTCTGCACCCAAACCAAGAAGTCACAAAACCTGTCTGACAGTAAAGGCAGAGATCCTGATTTTTAGCAGACAAAACCAGCAGGGTTTTTTGGGAGAACAGTTTCACTCTTCCTTGAGCAGATTTTTGCACCAGTGAAAAATTCACTGAGTCAAATTTTGCCCTTTGGCACCCAAAATCAGGAGTCACAAACCTGCCAAGGAGTAAAGGCACAAATTCTGATTTTCAGGAGCTGAAACCCACCAGGACTTGAAGGGAGAAAAGAATTTCGGTTTCTCTAGAACATTTTTTAATTCTCTGAGCCAAATTCTGCCTTTTTGGCACCCAAACCAAGCCACAAAACCTGCCCAGAAATAAAGACACAAATCCTGATTTTCAGGAGCCAGAGACTACCAGGATATGAAGGGAGAAAAGAGTTTCAATCTTTCTTGACCACATTTTTGTACCAGTGAAAAAGGCTCTGAGGCAAATTCTGCCTTTCTGCACCCAAATCAAGACACAGAACCTGCCCAAAAAAGGCACAAACCCTGATTTTGAGGAGCCAAAACCCACCAGAATTTGAAAGGAGGAAAAGTTTCATCCTCTCTTGAGCACATTTTTACAACAATGAAAAACACTCTGAGCCAAATTCTGCCTTTCTGCACCCAAACCAAACCACAAAACCTGCCCAAAAATGGGACAAACCTTGATTTTCAGGAGCCAAACCCCAGGATTTGAGCGTTTGGGACAGAACAGAGATCCAAACCAGGGTGGCCTCACAGGATCCATGGAGCTGTGGGAGCCAATCCCAAAAAAACTTCCTGGAATTCCTCAAACCAAGGTCTACAGGAGATCCCCAATGCCTGGCAAACATCCAAGTGCCACTTCCATAAAGAGATTTAAATCAGATTTAAGGGTTCAGATCAGATCCAGCTCCTTCCCAAGCCCGTTACCCACAGCAGGAAAACAGGGAGAGGGAAAATGGGGATGGGGGAGGTGGGAGAGCTGTTCTGGAACAATCCCTGCCTCTCACACAATGTCTGAGCTCCAAGGAAGCACCTTGGGCTATAAATAAAATGTAATGGGATCAACACAGGCAAAACCAGATTCAAAAGCCAAAATGGGTAGAGCCCAATTCCCACAATGCTAGGGGGAAAAAAGAATCCATCACCCCAAAATCCACCAGCTGGGAAGAGAAAAACAGCCTAAAAATGTAATTAATATTCATTAAAATTGGAAAATAGCACGTGGTTTAGAGGAACTCAGGGGATGGGCAGCCCAAAAGAATTCCCTGGAATTTTAAGCATACATTTAGGCTTGGTTTTAGCTTCTTGGGTGAATTTTGTCCTGGTTTTGAAAAGTTTTAATGTGTGGAGCAGGGAGCAAGGAGGGGTCAGGGATTGTGGAAGAAAAGCAAATTAATGTTCAAGAGACAAATTCTTCACAGAGCATCCAAACCTTTTCAAAAACTCACTCAGGGAGCGCCTTAAAATAAATAAAATATATGAAATATGGAATATCCCATCCCTGGAAGTGTCCAAGGCCAGGCTGGATGGAGCTCAGAGCACCCTGGGGGGGTGGAAGATGTGGAAGATGCCCCATGGCAGGGGTGGGATGAGGGGATGATGATTTTTAGGTCTCTCCCAACCCAAACCATTCCATGATTCCATAAAGAAAAGAGGGCAGCAGAAATTATTCCCTGAGTGCTGTTCCAGTGGGAGAAACGCCATTAAAAATCTGAATTATTTTGCTAAACTCAGATGCACCACAAAGCTCAGATAAAGTAAAAACACTGAAATAAAACCCTGAATAAGAAATAAAACATTCAATCATAAAAAATCACTTTCCAACAGCGATGGGAAAGGGCAAAATTGAGAAAGGGCTAAACTGGGAAAGAGTTAATGAAGCCACGGCCGGGTCCAGCCTCTGACATCCCCACCCAATATCAAAATCCAAATATCAAAGATCAAATATCCAAATATCAAAATATTTCATTATTAACACCAAGAAGCAAAAGATTTCATGATTAATCCATCTCATTCCTTTCCTGAAGAAGTTTGGAGTTTGGCTTTGGAATTTGGGAGAGCACCAGAGCTCTGGAGGAGCTGCTGGGATCGTTCCAGCCCTGGAATATTTGTGGGAATCCTTTTGGGGCTGAGCTCTCTCAGCCAGGGCTCCTCTCCCATCCAACCTGCCCCAGCAATTCCAGCCCCACCCCGGATCTGTGCCCTGATTAGAGCCAAGCAGATAAGAGCTAATTCCAATCAAGGAATTAGGATGGGATCCAAAATAGTCCCTCATTACCTAAAGTGCGGCGTGGGAGGGGGTTGGGGTGAAAATCAGGAAAAAAATACAAAATTCCCTCATTAAACACCAAATTCAGGCTCAGGGATTTCTGGAAAGTTCTCCATGGAGCCACAGCAGTGCTCCAGGAAGGGCAGCTCATTCCCACACGGAGTGGTCAGGCAGGAAATCTCACAGAGAACACAGAGAAAATGGGTTTAAAACGGCAAAAATTGAATATTTATGGTCAGGGAGTGTCCAGAGCCTGTTGGGGTGGAGGGAGAGGCCAGGATCAGAGGGAATTTTTAGGGGAAGAAGCAAAATCAAGAGCCAGGGATGTCCCCATCATCCCTCGTGTGACAGAGCCAGGAGAGGAAAATCCCCCAGGCAGGAAAATCCAGCAGAGCTTCTCCTGGAGCTGGGGAAGAGCAGCTCCTCCAAGGGCTGCTCCCAAAAAATGACATCTCCAGGAGAAAAAAAGGGATTCATTAATTTACATCAAAATATCCCAACCTCTGTTGGAGTCCAGGACATCCCTCTGGCAGCCCTGGAGGGTTTGCAGACCGGACAGGGGGTCTGGGATCTGTACAGGGGGGTCAGAGCCTCACACAGAGCCCAGGAGGACACTGCCTCTGCTCCCTGCCATGGCAGTGAATACTCACATGTAAGAAGTATCACAAATCCTAAGAAATTAAAAATAAATAGTAGTTAGTTTGTTATAGAATATAAATATAGAAATTAGGATTTTTAGTATCTGGGGTTGAAGAGACAAGCTGGAGGAATTGGGGAGTGGCCCCTGTGCTCCTTGTTCTTGCTCTCGTCCCCCATCTTTGGCTGAGTTGGATTTTAGAGATTGGTTTAGAGTAGAAATGCCATGTTAGCATAGGCAGTGGGCACTGGTACAATTCTGTCAATAAAAAGTGCATTTTGGACGGTGGTTGGGTCAGGGGTGCTGTACATGAGGTGTGGGGCTCTCTGAGCCGCCCAGTCCCCGCGTGTCCTGCTCTGCTGGGGACGCCCTGCAGAGCTGGGACAGAACTGAGAGAATGAAGAATAAACAACCTTGGAAACACGGACTGGGGACTCAGCCTGTCTGCTCTGGCTCTGCTGTGAAACACTCAGGGCAAAGAGAAGACAGAAAACCTGATTACCCTGGGGAGCAGCAACCCAGAGGAGAATCTCAGGGAACAACGACCCCGAGAAACCTCCAGCACTCCCCATTAATTCCCTCCCTGCTTTTACTCTCAGAAGAGCAAGAGCAGAGCAGCAAAAAACGGCAAAACAAAGAGTGAAAAATAGGAATTCTTTCCTAAGGATGGGAGAGGAGGTGATTTTCCAAGCGAATTCCATGGTGGATCCGGGTCCAAGGGGATCATTTTCCCTGCCCATATGGATCCAGCCCCAGGGAGCAGCTGGGGCTGGCAGATGGGTGCCAGGGCCATGCCGGGAGCGTGAGACGGGCACAGGAAAACCTCCAGCTCCAAATGCCCGGGGCTGGAGCTCTGCCTGAGGCTCCAGGTGGACCAAAAATGGAATTTTCAAAGGGTTTTCCCTTTAAAAGGAGGAGTTTGTGTCCACAGAGTGAGAAATCTGGAGACCAGACCTGAAAAGTGAACAAAAAATGGAATTTTCAAAGGGTTTTTCCCTTTAAAAGGAGGAGTTTGTGTCAAGAGGGTGAGAAATCTGGAGACCAGACCTGAAAATGTCAAAAAACCTGAATTTTCAAAGGGTTTTCCCTTTAAAAGGACAAGTTTGTGTCCATGGGGTGAGAAATCTGGAGACCAGCCCCAAAAAGTGACCAAACCCCTGAATTTTCAGAGGGTTTTCCCTTAAAGGGAGGAGTTTGTGTCCACAGAGTGAGAAATCTGGAGACCAGACCTGAAAAGTGACCAGAAAATGGGATTTTTCAAAGGGCTTTCCCTTTAAAATGAGGAGTTTTCTTCCAGATATTCCAAGGTTCTGCTGGGCAGCCCTGATTCCTGATGGATAAATAACATCAGCAGCACCTGGGTTAGACACTGAGTGAGGAATTGTGAACACAGAAAAATAAAATTACTAGAAATGGACTTTTCAAGGGGTTTTCATCTTGTAAGTAGTTGTTTGCATCCACAGAGTGAGGAATTGTGAAAACAAAAAGAAAAAAGACCAAAAAATGGACTTTTCAAAGGGTTTCCCCAACTGCTATTTCCTGCTCCCACTGGGAGGGATGAAATTCCAGTGGGAACAGGTGGGATGAGCCCGGTTTAAGGAGGAATTTCCGCTCTTACTTTTGTGTTTGTTCAGGGCTTTTGTTTTGTTTTCTTATTTAAAGGGTAAAAAATACCCCTTTGGAAAGAATTTTTAACTCTGTTTTTTACCCCAGTTTAGCTGGAGAATTTCTGGATTAAATTAATCAATTAAATTATTGATTGGAGCAGGAGGAGCAAGGAGCAGGGAATGTCCTCAGCAGCTTTTCCTGGGATTAGCACAGGGAGACTCGGAATATCTCCCTCAGTATTCCCTTCCCGTTTCCTCCTGCACAGAGAGGGACTGGACTGGGAGCTGTGGGTAGATCCCAGAATCCCAGGATGGCTCAGACTGGAAATGACCACAGTGGTCACCTGGGGTTGTTGGAAAAGACACAAAATTTAATTTTTTTATATAACTTTAGTCAGGGGTTTTGCTTGCCTTGGAATGGAAATTTCTTTTCAGGGGACTGTTCCATCACTGGAGGTCTGGTTCAAAAAACAGGGGAGTAACACAGAAAACACCCAAAAGATATCGAGGATTAACGACCATTAATTATCATTAACTATCATTAACGACCATTAATTACTATTTACGACCATTAATGAGCATTAACTATCATTAACACCATTAATTACTATTAATGACCACTAATGACTATTAAGTATCATTAACGACCATTAATTGCTATTAATGACCATTAACTACCATTAATGACCATTCAATGACCATTAACGACCATTAATGACCACTTAATGACCATTTAATGACCACTTAATGACCATCAGCTCCAAACACCACCCCAGGCATGGTCAGAGACTCCTGGTCTGGGAAAAGATCAATAAGAAAATGAAGAATGAGAACTTAATTAGCACCGAGGGGATCAATAACCAGTAGGAAATACAATGAATTGGGGGCACTGAGCATTGAACAAATCAATTTCTCCTTTAGTCGGGGGCTTTGTTCACCTTTGCCCAGGGGAAAAGTAATTGAAATTTCTTTTCAGGGATTGTTCCACCACTGGAGGCCTCGTGAGCTGAACATCTCAACAAATGGGGGGTAGCAGAGAAAATACCCAAAAGATAATGACCATTAATGACTGTTAATGACCATTATTGACCATTAATGACCATTAATGACCATTAATGGCCATTAATGACTATTAACGAGCATTAAACGACCATTAATGACCATCAGCTGCACACACCACCACTAGCATGGTCAGAGACTCCTGGTCTGGGAAAAGATCAATAAGAGAACCAAGAATGAGGACCTAATTAACACAATAAATTGGGAGTGATAACCAGTAGGAAACCAAACACAAAGAACTGCGTAACTTGGGACCAATGGCATTGAAACCACGAATTTCTCTGGGGTTTGGCTGGATAAAACATGGGAAAACCTCAGTAAAATTCACGTGGGATGGAATGGTTTTCCCTGCACAACCCAGGCAATGTGAGGATGGAATTATTTCTGTGGCACGACCTGGCCAGGATAAAGCAACACCTCGATTCTCGAACACCAAAAATATTGGAGAATTTTTGTTTTCCCTGCAGTTCGGGTGACACCAGGACAGGGCAGAGGGCCAGGATCACTCCCTGACCTCTGGGAATGCTCTGCCTGATGCTCCCCAGGGCACCACTGACCTCCTGTCCCCAGGACACTCTGCTGGCTTGGGACAGCTCATTGTCCATCAGAACCCCCAGGTCCTTCCCACAGAGCTGCTCCAGCTGGGGCTGGGGTTGTTCTTCCCCAGGGCAGGACCTGCTGAGCCCCACCAGTGCACAGCTCCAGCCCAGCCCCTGCCAGGGGAGGTGTTCTCCACCAGCACCTGATCCTATCCCATCTACCTGGTGTCCAGGGAAATGTTCTCTATCATCTCCTCATTTTATCACATCTACCTGGTCTATCAATACCTGATCCTATCACACCTACCTGGTGTCCAAGGAAATATTCTCTATCAATTCCTGATCTTATCACATCTACCTGGTGTCCTGCTCCACCTTCCTCCTCCAGACAGCCCAAGCAAGGAGAGCAATACAAGAGGAAGCTCTGGGTGGNTTATTTTGAATTCTCTCAGCTTGTGATTCTTCACACACTGTGGGCATTCACTGCCATGGCAGGGATCAGAGGCAGTGTCCTCCTGGGCTCTGTGTGAGGCTCTGAGCCCCTTGGACAGACCCCAGACCCCCTGTCCGGTCTGCAAACCCTCCAGGGTGGCCACAGGGATGTCCTGGACTCTGACACTGGTTCTCCTGAGATGTTCAGCTCTTCATCCCCTGGTGGAACAACATCCTGGGGAGAAACCTAAATCCCCTTCCCTCAAGAGCAAAGGCAAACACAGGTTGGGTTTGATGACTTCAAAGTTTTATTTCAGCCTCGTTCATTCTGTGATTCTGTGGGAAGGGATTTCAGTTTCTCTCCACCAGGGGATGAGGAGCTGAACATCTCAGGGGTTCCAAGCATCCTGCACCTGCAGCCACAGGAGAAGGACCAGCTCTGCTGCTGCCCCCTGCTCCTCTTCCAAACACACATCAACCCCAGGGCAAGGCTGCTCCTTCTGCCCTCATCCAGCCCCTGCTCCAGCAGATCCCTCCTGGGTGTCTCCATCCCAGCACATGGATGGAGAAATATCCAAGCAAGTCTTGGTTTGCCTTCCAGCTGAGAAAAAGGCAATGACTGAGGCACAGAAAAATTAAACAAAAATTTAACTGTTAATTCTAGATTAAACAAAAACAAACACCAAAAAACAAACAAATAAGCAAAAAAATCCCTAAAAATCCACATGTGAAGCAAAAAATGAACCAAATGAACCTAAAAATTCCCCTAATGAACAAAAAACCAAACAAAAAAAAAAAAAATTAAACCAAACCCCCAAAATGCCCCACCCACCAAACCAAACCAAACCAAACCAAACCAAATCAGACCTAATCAAACCAAACCAAACCAATCCAAATGAATAAGCCCAAACCAACCAAATAAACCAAATCAAATTAAAAAAAAAAAAAAAAAAAAAAAAAAAAAAAAAAAAAAAAACAAACTAAAATGAACAAGCAACAAAACCTAAACAAAACAAAGGAAAAACACACAAACAAACAAACAAACAAACTCAACTGAAAACCACAACCAGATTGTGGCTGTTTCAATGATAATCCAAGTTTTTCCCAGCTGGGAAATCCAGGATCTCCTGCTGCCCCTCCTCTGAGCAAACGGGAATCTCCCCTCCCATCCCTTTTCCAGACCCTGCCTGGATGCACAAGACAAAAAAGGGTTTTGTTCAACAAAGGCCAAAATGGGTTTTGTTTAGCTGTGACCTGCTTATGTGGATCACAGACTGGGGCTCCTGGAAGCTGGAGAAAATCATAACCCTGGAAAACACCTTGGGAAACCAGGCTGAGGCTGTGATGGAGCATCAGAGTCCATCCCAGGGAGGTGGGGGAGGTGATGCCATCACACAGAATTGGAATCTGCATCCCAAACCAGGATTAATTGGAGTTCCAGCAGGGAAAATCCACTCCCTATCAGCAGGAAATACTTAACCCCAAAAATAATCTTTTCTATTGAGATATTTCCGATATCTGGAAACCACCAGCTGTGTGCATTTGAATTTCTTATGGTTTTAAATCTTTAAACTTAAATCTATTTCCATGAAAATATTTTGAATAATTTGAAGATCAGCAGAACTGTTGCTGTGACTACCAGGCCTTTTCACTGTCCCCTCTCAGCAAACAGAGCCCCCTTTTTATTGGTTTTTAAAGTTCAAATCAGGCTTTCCAAAGGAGGAAAGCAGAGATTTTACCTGAGGAACCCTGAGTCACAAGTTCCTTGGAAAAAAATTCCTCATTCAGAAGGAGCAGCCAGAGAGAACCGAGCGGGTCTGAGCGCCCAATCAAGCAGAACACAAACAAAGGGAAAAGGGAAAGGAAAAAAAAAGGAAAAGGAAACACAGGGCTGGCCCAGAGCTTGTATTGCACACAGGGAGAGAATATTCAGGTGTCAGAATTCCCAGGAAATGATAATTATCCATCAGGAAAAACCCTCCTGGTTTTCCCCTCCTGGACACAGGCAAGGATTTCAGCCTCCAAAAAAGCTTTTGAGCAAACCCAGGGGTGATGGGAGACAAAAATCATCCCAAAAAACAGCTGGGAACCAAAAATCATCCCCAAAACCAGCTGGGAAACACGGCAGGGAAGGATCCAGTTGAGGAGGGATTCATTTCCATGGGATAAAGGGGAACATCAAAGGATGCAGCACAGGGCCTTGCTCAGCCCTGAGGGATCCAGGAGGCAGCAGGAATCCTGAAATGTTTGTCAGGATTGGGGCAGCAGGAGAGCTTCAGAAAGATGGGAAAGGAGCAAAACCCACATGGAAAAACACCGGGAAGAGGCTTTTTGTTATCGTTCCCTGTGGGATCAGGGGAGCTTGGCCCTGAGCAGCAGTTAAAGGGGCTGTGGTGCCTCGGGAGCACTTCCAGGAGGGGCAAATCCCAGGCTGGGATTGGATAATCCAGTCCAGAATCCCAAATTTCAGCTGGAAGAGGCAGGGTGGGGTGGCTCTTTGCATCCCTCAGGAGCTGCTGTTTCAGGAAGGACCAAGGGGAGCCCATGAGCAGCGGCACAGGGGCTGTGGTACCTCAGGAGCACTTCCAGAAGGGGCAAATCCCACACTGGGTTTGGACAATTGAGTCCAGAATCCCAAATCCAGACTGGAAGGGGCAGAGTGGGCTGGTTCCNGCAGGGTGGGCTCATTTTTGCATCCCTCAGGAATTGCTGTTTCGGGAAGGATCAAGGGGAGCCCATGAGCAGCAGCTCAGGGGGCTGTGGTGTTTTGGGAACTCCTCCAGGAGGGGCAAATCCCAGGCTGGGTTTGGAGGATTTGGTCCAGGATCCCAAATCCAGACTGGCAGGGCTGGTCCCTGCATCCCTCAGGAGCTGCTGTTTCAGGAAGGACCAAGGGGAGCCCATGAGCAGCAGCTCAGGGGCTGTGGTGCTTTGGGAACTCCTCCAGAAGGGGCAAATCCCATCATGGGTTTGGATAACTGAGTCCAGAATCCCAGATCCAGGCTGGCAGGGATGGATCTTTGCATCCCTCAGGAGCTGCTGTTTCGGGAAGGACCAAAGGGGAACCCATGAGCAGCAGCTCATGGAGCTCTGGTGCCTCATGAGCACTTCCAGGAGGGGCAAATCCCAGACTGGGATTGGATAATCCAGTCCAGAATCCCAAATTCCAGCTGGAAGGGGCAGGGTGGGCTCATTTTTGCATCCCTCAGGAATTGCTGTTTCGGGAAGGATCAAGGGGAGCCCATGAGCAGCAGCTCAGGGGGCTGTGGTGTTTTGGGAACTCCTCCAGGAGGGGCAAATCCCAGGCTGGGTTTGGAGGATTTGGTCCAGGATCCCAAATCCAGACTGGCAGGGCTGGTCCCTGCATCCCTCAGGAGCTGCTGTTTCAGGAAGGACCAAGGGGAGCCCATGAGCAGCAGCTCAGGGGCTGTGGTGCTTTGGGAACTCCTCCAGAAGGGGCAAATCCCATCATGGGTTTGGATAACTGAGTCCAGAATCCCAGATCCAGGCTGGCAGGGATGGATCTTTGCATCCCTCAGGAGCTGCTGTTTCGGGAAGGATCAAGGGGAGCCCATGAGCAGCAGCTCAGGGGGCTGTGGTGTTTTGGGAACTCCTCCAGGAGGGGCAAATCCCAGGCTGGGTTTGGAGGATTTGGTCCAGGATCCCAAATCCAGGCTGGCAGGGCTGGTCCCTGCATCCCTCAGGAGCTGCTATTTCGGGAAGGACAAAGGGGAGCAGATGGGCAGCAGCAGCAGCCACCAGGCCGGGGGAGAGTGGTTCTGAGGAGGCCATCTGTGCTCNCTCAGGGGGCTGTGGTGTTTTGGGAACTCCTCCAGGAGGGGCAAATCCCAGGCTGGGTTTGGAGGATTTGGTCCAGGATCCCAAATCCAGGCTGGCAGGGCTGGTCCCTGCATCCCTCAGGAGCTGCTATTTCGGGAAGGACAAAGGGGAGCAGATGGGCAGCAGCAGCAGCCACCAGGCCGGGGGAGAGTGGTTCTGAGGAGGCCATCTGTGCTCCAGCATCCCAAAATCCCCTCCCAGCCCTCCCGAGGCCCTGGGAGGAGCGCAGGAAAAGCAGGAGAGGGAGGCTGCAGCCACAGGGCCTGCTGGAAAGCACTCTCTGAGGGAAAAAGGGATTTTCCTCTGAAGGAAAACTGCTCAGGTCCCAGTCCCTGGGATGGGAACAGGGGTAGGAGGAAACCTGGGAGCACGGAGGAGGCTCTGGGGATTGGGACAGGCAAACCAAGGAATCCCTGGTGGTGTCTGCAGGGTTAATTAACGCAGAGCAGGGATTGCAGGCAGGAGAGCTCTCCCAGGAGCACATTCCCAGCGAGGCTGAGGCTTTCCAGCTAGGAAGATTTAGCGGGAAGAGATGGATGAGACACAATGAGGGACAGCAGAGATTGGGATCTCCAGGGCTCTAAGGACACAACAGCCCCAGGACAGGGAGGTCACCCCTGCCCATGCCAGGCCTTGGGAGATGAGTCTGAGGCTGCAAAGAGCCCAGGGCAATCCCACAGATTCCAGCATCCGCAGCATTCCCTGCATGCCTTTCACACCTTCCAGGAGGGATTTCTGCCCTGGAGTTCACTGGGGCCCAAATCCCAACAAATCTGGCCCTTGAGGCTTGAAGGACCTACCCTGAACCCCTTCCCCTGGAGGGAGGGGGCTCCTCACCCCCAGGGATCCAGAGAAATTCCTGTCAGGAATGCCCAGGGAATGCCTCCAAAAGTGGGGTTTCAGTGGCTGAACTCCAAGGGAGGGAGGGCTCCTCTCCCACAGGGATCAGGGAAGCTCAGCCCTGCCCTTCAGGAATGCCCAAGGGATGCTCCCAAAAGTGGGATTGCAGTGCCTGAACCCCACACAGAGCTCTCTATTTCCCCTGGCACACCTGGAGAAGGAGGTCTGAGGATGAGCAGGAATTTCCGGACCACCCACAGGGATGAAAGGCAAAGATTCCTGAAAATAATCGCTGATTGAACAACAATTATTTTCATCTGTGAATCAGCAGTGAGTGCACGTTGGGAAAATGGGGAAAGAGCAGCAGAGATCCTGGTGGAGGAGAAATTTTGGAGTCTGATCCATTCCACTCCTGTAATTACAGATGAACTCAATTAAGTGAACCTAAAAAGGCCAATTTAAGCTCCTCTTAGATAAAAAACACAAAAAGAGAATTCTCTGTCAGAGAACCTGGAAATATTGACAGAAAAGCAAAATATGTGGTTACAACTAATTTAGATATCGAACAATCCACTGAGTTCACAACTCCTGGCTTCCCACAGAAATGGGAAAAATGGAATGGAATGAAACTGGGCCAGGGCAGGCTCAGGCTGCAGAGCAGGGAAAGGTTCTTCCCCCAGAGGTGCTGGCACTGCCCAGGCTCCCCAGGGAATGGGCACGGCCCCGAGGCTGCCACAGCTCCAGGAGCCTTTGGACAGCACTGCAGGGATGCCCAGGGTGGATTTTTGGGGGTCTGGGCAGCTCAAAATGATGGAAAAAGGGGAAAAAAGGGAAGGGGAGGGGAGGGAAGGGGAAGGGAAG
>VXBR01002036.1:1842642-1869334 GCA_013400215.1 Cisticola juncidis | reverse complement strand
GACCCTCGCGTGGTGATAATCAATTAGTTTTTAAAGCTTAATTTAGTTAATAACTTTCCCAATTTTGTTTCTTTCATAACCTGGGTCTCAGCTTCATGCTACAGCAGCATTCCTCATACTGCTGTGAAGTTTTGTAGTAAGGCTCTTCAGCCTGAATTAACTTAAAATGATTGACCAGATCATAGGTTTCAAAACTTCCTAGCAAAACAGGAAAGGCCTTCTTTTTTCCCAGCCTCCCTTGCTTGGATGAAATGTCATTTGAATCTCTTCTGCTTGTCTGCTGTGTTTCTAAAGAGTACCAAGTTTCTTTGTAAGTGCTCCATTCAGATTTCTTCTTTGTTCTTTTTTGCCACGTGGGATTAAGTAATCACTGTAGAGCCAACAGCCTTGAAAGAGTTTATTTAATTTAACACCTCCAGTTGTCCCTGCTCCAGCTGAGAGATGTTCCAGTCTTTTATTCTTCTTCAGTCTGAGGAGCTAAGCTATCCAGATGTGCCCACAGCTGCACTTCTCTAAAAGCAGGCACGGCAATAAATGAATGAATGTTGCCTTTTGCCAATGCTGTGCCAAGATCCTTCTTTTCTACGTTTACTTTATAGATGAAGGAAGTACTTTGTGTAGGAAGTTAGGAAGACTGAGAACAGGAAACATAAAGGTGAGCAGGGAATGAATTTGCTGCAAAAAGGAGTAATGTGGAAGGAAATGAAGCCTCACTGTTATTTCCTTCATTGGGGCACTTCCATATACATGTATAGTTAAAGGAAAGGCATCACAAGGGAAACTACTCTAACCCTGAAAGAAATGAAACCACAGTACTTTAAATGCAGAAAAATCAAACAGTGGATGCCAGGGAGCTCTGGTTTCAGAAGATCAGCTACTGGTACCATGATTAAATAGATGGTAGAGTATAGATGTAGAGATGTCACAGTCTTGTTCTTCCACAGACTTAGTATTATGTATTCAAATACAGAAATTAAATGGATCCAGAAAACACACACCTTTTGAATTCTGTTGTTAGGGTGATTCTCTTTTCAAAGGAAATGCTGGATGAGGGGTCATAAAATTAATTTCTTCCCTCCAAAAGTGCAACATTTTTTTAGAGCTCGACCCTTTTAGGTCTCTTAAAAAGTATTAGGCTTTTAAATCAAATGATGTGTGTGTGTTCGGATTTTGAGTATTAAAAGTCTATATTTTCTGACATGCCCTACTTTATAAAAATCCCTATTTCAAAAGAGCGAGCTGCACTCATAAAAGTTCAGCAGGTCTGCCATTCAAGTCAGGATTGATTTAAAACACTGTAACAAAAAGTGATATTTAACTGCCACATATAATTGTTAATTTTACATACAATCAACAATATAAAAAATACTCAGAATAAAAAAGCAGGTTTTTTCCAGGACTATTCAATTTGATTACACATAATAAAACTGAAGTGCTTACCCCTGAGGAACAGGCTGACAAATTTTAACACAGATAAAGGGCTCAGTAGAAGGATGTCAACTTCAATTTGGAACTTTTTTTAAATCACAGAACCATTAGGTTGGAAAAGACCTTTAAGATCATTGAGTCCGACCATTAACGCAGCACTGCCAAGTCCACCTCTAAACTGTGTCCCCAAATGCCACATCTACACAGATTTTAAATACCTCCAGGGATGGAATGGGATATATTTTAAAATTTGACTGCCCTTTTCCACTTGTACATCTTAAAAAGTAGCATTCAGTGGAGCTGTAGGGTGACAGAAAGCTTTTCCCTTTTTACAAAAGGAAGTAGTGCAATGCTCAGGGAACGCACTGAGGACATGGGAAGATTCAGTTTGTGGCTGGTCTGGCTGAGCTGCCCACCTGTGAGAGATGTGCTCCCCAAGGCTGCTCACCATCCCACACCAGGTGCTGGCCTCCCTCCTGGAATGCACCTCAAGCACTCTTAAAGGACTTGGCTTTCTCTTAATGCAAACCAGGAAATTTTAAAGAGGAAAGTAATCTTTCTATTACTCATCTAGAAATCTATTTTTATTAATCATCTAGAAATAGGAAAGTAATTTCCAACAACCACAAGGATATTTCACCTGCAGCCTAAGAGGCCACTCCCCAAACAAGATCTCAGTCTTGCTGCAGAATGCTCACACTCCTCACAGGTCCTGCAATGGTGCTGTTGTGTCCTTCCCAACAGAGCTTGAAAATTTCTCTCTGTTTCCTTACCAGACCTATTGCCCTATCTACTGCAAGCAACCCTCAGTAAATTAAGTAGCATTATTTTCTTATTTTTGCTGGCAGATGCTTAATACAGTAGGTACCATCAGAAGTGGCAAAAGATTCCAGGTAAGGGAAAAATGTCTCTAAAAAGTGTTTTCCAAACAATTACAACTTTTTTTCATTTCTTGACAAGCAAAAATCACCATATCCAACTTACAATGACTTGTTGTGTTGGGTTTTTTTAATTAGGATATGAAATAGTGAATATTTTTAGATCCCCTTTATTTTCCATTTAATATTCTTCATGGAATATGGTACTTCTCAAACAAGCCAAATTAAACTGATCTTTCTTGGGAGACAGTCTGCACAAAACCCTCAGCAGATGAGGGAAAAGGAGCTCCTCAGCTTATAGTTACTCTGCTGCACTGTGGTAAAACTGTCAGAAAGAAAATGTTATCTAGCTTTCTTTAGATTGTAAGCCATATCCAAACCACCATTTCATGCTTTCTTGAAACAGAAAGACTGAATTTTTGCCTCAATAGGCTTATGGAAGTACTACTGTTAGTTTTCTTTAATGACCACAGTCCTAAACCGTTACTGCTTTGGAAAGAAAAATATAAACAAGAATGTATACATTTCCTTGTTTCTTTAATTACATACCACTGTTGCTTTTTCTTATTTTCCCCCTTTGACTCTTCAGAATTATTTCCAATCCAAACCAAGAATTATCTTGTCAATGAAAAACTTAATACAATGCCAGGGTTTTCTCACTTACTTAAAATGCAGTAAAATTAAGTGCTTTTTGATAAAAAAGAGGTTTCATGGACTTCACTTTCAAATAATTTAAGCTTTAAAATTACTAGATTTCATCATAAATATCATCAATAGATATCATCAAATACAGAAATCAGAGATTATTTAAGTATCCAAAAACTTTTCATAGCACAAAGTTACATGTATAAACTGTTATTCTACTTCATCTTTCTAAGTATCAGATTTCTCTTCACTGTCACACGTATGTGCAAATGAGGTGTCTTGTAGAGTAATTACCAATGGTGCATTGGGTTGCAAGCAAGGAGCTCTCAAAAGCAGGGTAGTTTTAGATCGTTTAGCTTTTATTCCCTCACGGAATGAGGCAGCATGCTGTTCAAGAAACTAAACTGCTTGCTCTACAATAGAAAAAATATTTTTGTTGTCTACATTTTTCAAAGTGTAAAGGCAGCAATAAAGGGTATGATGGGACTACTAAAACGCAACGCAAATAACTGCATTGTACAAACAGTGATTTCACTCTCCTTTTGACCCTTTTTCTTTTCCCCTGACATTTGCAAGAGAGTATGTAAAACTAAAGACTAGTTTCTCATGTAAAAGAGAGTATCTGCCTGCTCTCCCCACCTCCTCAATGCCCCAACACTCTCAGCTTATACATACAGAGTTCACAGACCCTTCTAATGCAATACTAGTAACTTAGAGCACCCAAAGCAAATGGTAGTAAAGTCCATGAAAACTTCAAGTCTTTTCTAGAGAGAGCTCCTCAAATTAATGAGGTGTATTAATGATATTCAGTATTATCTGTGGGGAAAACACTGTAAGGTTTCAGATGCAAAGGTTGTTTAATACTCATGAGTAAGACCCCAAATGCAAAGAGTTGAGTGACTAAACCCATACATAATTTCATGCGAACAGCTGCCTCCTTTTAGAAAGAGAAGGACTTTATGAAACATTTTAAAGCCTATTTTTGAAAGCAATCTCACCATGGAGTCACTGCCAGATGGCTATAATACTTGACAAGATACAGGCAATGTTTTGTCAACATGTGTTGTGGTTTTTTATACTGCCTGGTCTTCTCAGTACTATATGTTATTTTCTCAATAATATGGGAAACCCCTTTACAATAAGAAAGGCAATAACAAATATGACTTCTATTTCATGTAGCTGTGATCCAGGCACACACAGTGAAGCTATCCTAAACATACTTGCTGAAAAACAATCCAACTCTTTAACAATACTTGCTTAACTGAGTTTCTCTTTCTTAAAGTACAACAATACAAGTTTTAAATTAATTCTTTCTGGTATAATAACACAACCACACTGTTACATGGATTTTTTTGGCTCAAACAGTTGAAGCTAATCATAAGCATCACTAAAATCTTCTAACACAGTATATGAAATCACACTCCTTTCAGTCAGAGTAAAAATACTCATCTGTGAGAGCATATACATATATCCCATATTGAATTACTTAGACAAATAAAACCAATGTCCTGCCAAAATTCTATTATATGGCGTATAATTCCTTTCAGAATCTCTCTGATCTCCAACTCCAAAATGAAGTTAAGACTCAACAATATGCTAACAATAGCACTGAGTTTTAAAAGGTAAGATTTTAAAAGTGTTCAGAAAACAAGATGCTGTAAGGAAATATTTACACACACGTAGAGAGGCCACATTTAGACTTGTAAATACCAACCTTTTTTGTAGTTTTGTCCAAACTCCAAAACGTGTTGCACATGTCCTTTAATCAGGTATTTGATGCAAGAACAGCATAAATGACACGGCATTTGAGAAACTCACATATCAAAAGGTCCAAGTGTGCATGTTAAACTCTCCTCAAACGCAGTACAATTGACAGGCTTAGAGCAGTGCATTTAGATTTTGCAGTGAACTTGTTTCCAAGGAAACCAGCAGCTGCAGGTGTTTTCCCACACACCAGGGAATGAAAATTCAGCAGTGATCTTGTCTACTCAGTATTTTATTCACACTTTTTTTTTTGTCATAATAACCAACTATTTCTCAAACTCTTTTAGAAGACCAGACTGCACTAAAAGAAAAATTTTAAAAAACCTTCTCCTACACATGACCTTACTGAACAGTAAACAGAACGTCTTAAGTGTTTTTTTTTCTTTATTCTCCTCCAGTCTCCTCTCCAAAAATGCCCTACCTCCCTTGCTTTGTCTCCTTCAATAAAAGTGTGCAAAACCCACCTCATGCAATGGATTTTCATCCCACAAAGTGCTCTAAAAACTTGGCAAGACTTCAGCTTCCAAGGAACAATGCTGACTTGGGAGAGGCTACAGGAACGCCTAATCTGATCATACAGAAGAGCTTTGCAAAACTGTACCATGCTACAGAGATATCACCATGACTGGTATGAATCATGCTTCTTAGGGTGAGGATAAAAATGCAAATACTTAGTGAAACCACAAGAAGATGCAAAGTAGGGAATCCACTTCCAATGCAGTTTTATCCACAGGACATTAAACCAGTAACTCACACAATGCTTACTTCTCATTTATGCCACATATTGGAAGGCCAATATATATAAATTAAAACACAGGCAATGCTTTTTTTTAAGTAGCCTCTTTTCACTGAATAAGATACTGGAATATTTATAAATCTTCCGAGCTCCTAAAGCATTTTTCTACTTGTCCTCTTTCAGTGTTACTGAATCAACAGCAACATCTACTGGGCACAGAAGGGCAAGATTCAACTTCTTGAAAGAGATTAAAGGGCCAGGTACAGGAGCATGTAATACTTTCAGTATCTATTTCTGGATACTTTGGCATCACTTTGGCAGTCACTGTGAAACCAGAAACAAACACTTTTAAATATGCATTTGCTTTCTCTTCAACTCTTCAGAAGGAAAACAAACCCAACAGAAAGATGGACGGAAGGACAGCACTGACTCCTGGTTGCCTTTGGAGATGACATATTACATAATGACATATATATGACAAGTAACATGTTAGGAATATTAGATACACTGGGCTTACAGAACCACTTGGCAAGAATTCTGCCAGTAAAAGTATTCAAATATTCTTCAAGTTCATGCAGTGGAGAGTTTTATTATTAGTCTTTTTGCTCATTAAATCTATTTTTCCTCTTTAACAACTACATAGATTTGCTAAATAAATAAATAAATAAATAAAACACACCTCACCAAACTGATACCAACCAAACAGCAATGACTAAAAACCAACCAGATCAGACCAAGCAGAAGTTCTTCAAAACTCCACAAAGAACAAGATGAACACATGTGAACCTAGTAAATGCTAGTTTCCAAAAGAAGGATTCCAAAGAACTTTGACCTAAGAACACCCAGTATTTGCCTTTCATAATAGAACCTACCGGGGTCTAAATTTGCTAACTAGAACACAGTAACTGGAGCCTTGTGAGGGGAACACAGGACAATCCATATTTCTGAAATGCTCATCTAAGCAATCCAAAGAAAATGACAGTGGGACAATCTCAGCTTCATCCTTGTTGTGTCCTTCTGCAGGGACTGGTGTTCCACCTGCCTGCTGAAAGGCACACACCAATCAGGGTCCACAATCACAGCCCTTGCGTGGATTTTGAAATCTACACATTCCCCTCTTTTAAGATGTAATCAGATGAGAACAGGATCTCTGCTCTAAGAACTCAACATGCATCACAAATCAAGTGATTATTTATTAGAAGTGCTGCTGGAAACGGAGGAAAACTCAAGACTTTCCTATGAAAAGCTGGGGCCTCAGTCAGTGGCAAACCAAGTTTCCCCCTGCTATCATCCCCTCTGGTCTACTGACTCTTCAATTCTTCACTACAGTGTCTTCACCCAGGAAGAGCTCAGCAGCCAGACTGAGCTTCCACCCAGACTTCCCGGCTGAGGAGGAAACTGGAGAGCACTCTTTTTCTGGCTGAGTGCTCCACCCATTTTGCTGTAGCATATAGGGAACCCCAGTGCCATTGTACCCCTCCTGCATGAAGCTGATTGCCTTGCCATTTGAGAAACAAAACAAGGTGTGTGCAGGGCACATCAGGCTGCTCAAGAGCACCACACACAGCAAGCTGCAGACAGCCTTCTCAAGAATGACAGCGGCTCTGGGCAAAGGCAAGACCACCCCTGATGAGGCAGCTCAGTCCTCATCAGAAAAACTGTCGGAGTCCAGGACATCCCTCTGGCCACCCTGGAGGGTTTGGAGACTGGACAGGGGGTCTGGGATCTGTACAAGGGGGTCAACCACCAGCCTCACACAGAGCCCAGGAGGACACTGCCTCTGATCCCTGGCCATGGGAGTGAATGCCCACATTGTATGAAGAATCACAAGCTGAGAGAATTCAAAATAAATAGTATTTAGTTTATCATAGAATGTAAATGTAGACTCTAGGATTTTTAGTATATGGGGTTGAAGAGACAAGATGGAGGAATTGGGGAGTGGTCCCTGTGCTCCTTGTTCTTGTTCTTCTCCCCCATTTTCTGCTGAGATGTATCACAAGCNAAGAGACAAGATGGAGGAATTGGGGAGTGGTCCCTGTGCTCCTTGTTCTTGTTCTTCTCCCCCATTTTCTGCTGAGATGTATCACAAGCATTGGTTTAGGGTAGAAATGACATGTTAACATAGGCAGTAAGTATTGCTAAGATTTTGTAAATAAAAAGTATGTTGTGGACAGTGGTTGGATCAGGGAACCGGTACAAAGGGTCCGGGACCCTCTGATCCGCCCCAGTCTGTCCCGTGCTGGAGATGGCTTGCAGAGCTGAGAAAGAACTGAGAGATAATGAAGAATAAACAACCTTGGAAACACGGACTGGCGGACTCAGCTTGTCTTCTCTGGCTCTGGTGTGGGACCTTTTGGGCAAGAGAACCTCGAAAGCCCTATATACCTTGGGGAACAGCAACCCTGAGGAGAATCTCAGGGAAAAGCTACCCTGAGAAAAAACTTCTGAAGGAATTACGACCCCTCAGACTTTAAACACCTAAATGCTACTAAAGTGCCCCAAACATTGGCACTGTTCTCCCACATGCTGCTGGGGAGTCTCCTCTTTTGCAGTGAAGTGAACAGAAGTCCAGCAGCACTGCTGGAGCCTCACCAGTTGGTAAAACAGGAAAATCCAATTGCTCCATTTGGGACTGGTCCTGGCTGCACACCACACACAGAAGTCATTCTGATACCTTCTGTAACCTCACTGTAACCCTCACTTCTGTAACCCTCCTATGTAAACACATTTTGCAACTGTAAAGAGGGCAGGCCCTTTTGTGTGCAATGGAGGATGCCCAGGTACACAATATGCCACATGAGACCACTGCTCTGCACTGCAGCCACACAGAGGCACAGTGCAGCACACAAACAGCAAAGTTCAATACATACTATGGTTACAGAACAATGATGCATTTCTCAAAAGATGCAATAGTAAGGAGGAGAAAAAAGTACAAAAGCAGGCACATGTAATGTGTCTTTTTTCCCCTGTTTTTCTCCCTACTCCTCTGACTGCAAGCCCTCTCTATGTGGAAAACAGCAACTGCTAATATCTCACACAGAAAAAAATCTGCCCTCAACACAAAGAATGCTAGTTAAGAGGACTTCAGGCAGCTTTAAGAGAGCTGACTCTGCTTCTAGGCCCACCAGCCTTGTTTCAATTTTTGGGTTTTTTTGGCAATTTCTGACAGCATTACCCAGGTCTGCAATACGTTCTCTGCACATACCTGGCCTCACACATGTATCCACACACCTCACTGGAAAAAAGTTGCTGGCAAGACTGCCTGGTTTTCAGGGACTTGCTTCCTACCTCAAAGAAACCTAAGGAGAAGCACCACTAATGTGTTTTCCCCTAGACCTTCACCTTTGGGCATGTTTCCTTGGCAGCAGTTAATCCCAGGTGACGTATTTTCCACTGAATCCACCATTTTCAGTGTAGCTTTTTCCCCAGGATCATTTTCGGATGGAAGTGACACATGTTGCAGGGATACCACAAGGCCTTCCCCTCCCTTCCTCCACACACATAGTAAATAAGTACATTTCCCCAGGTAAGTCCTTGCAAAACAGGTTGCACAAATTTGACAGCAGGAAATTTTAACTGACAGACTCCAGACACATCAAATTTACTTTGCTCTCCTTCAACTCTATAGTTGTTTAGCAATGTCAGTGAAAAACATATTATTCTTTTCAATAATTAGTTTACATGACATTTGAAGACTACAATGATCTAATTATGTGCAACAAATTATTTTAAAGAATCACTATTTTTCTAATGCCCCCTACGATCAACAAAGACGCTTAAACAGATGTAAACTGAGTTCAGAAAATAAAACTTCTCACCAAACAACTTAAATTGTTAATTGTCTTCAGCTACAGCAGAAAGCAAAACTAGGGTTGAAAAGAAACTTCAATATTTTATTTCATTATTCTCAACTCTTTCTGTTACCAAAGTTCCGTCCTCCAGTGTAATGAGGGTTTGACTTCCTAAACACTGAAAGAGAGTGCATTGATTAGCCCCAGAAAATCTGTGCATTTGCATGAAACAGCCCTGAGTAATTCCTCAGTGCCAGAGGCAACAACTGAACCCAACATTTAATCTGGGTATTGGCTAGAACCGAGGCAAAGCAATTTATTTCCATGACAAATGCTCCCGCTCCACATTTTACCCTACAGATAGGCAGATGACACTGATATGACATTAAGGCAGCATGTGAGACCTTGTCACTCAGATGGTTCCCACTGCACCTGTGCAAGACCTAACATTTACATTCACAACTTCTCCATCTTCCCAGCCTGAGGAGCAAGTGCCAAATCCAGCAAGCAGCCTGCCCTTACAGAATAAGCCAGTTTCTAATACAGAGTTTGGGGTTTTTTTCTGTTTACTTATTATAATCAAGCAGATTTACAAAGATATCCACTGCCTGTAGAAGCAGGAAAATGAGATTTACAGAATGCCTAAGCAGGTTAGACATGTAACCCCTCCTGAATTTCAATTACACTGCTGCTTAGACACTTTTCCAATTTCTTTGGAAGCACCTGAGGCACCAAAAGCACAAAGGTACTCATGTCAGGGACTAAACAGAATTGACAAAGCTTTCCTGCTTTTGCTTCAGCAAGCATCTATTGCTTCATCCTGTGCTGAGACTATCTGAAAAGCAAAGCATGATTTAAATAAAAAGAGAAAGATTTACTACATTCAGATGCATCACAAAAGCTAGGAATTTTCTTTATAAACTAAATGTAACTGCTTTCCCTTCTAATTAAATGGCTATAGATTTTAAATAGATTATAAACCAAACAACACCTCTAATTTGTGATTGAGAAATATTTCAGAGATGTAACAACAGAGTTCAAAGAACTTTGAAGAAAAAATTAAAAATGTTTTCATGCATTTGATGAAAGCTGAGAGCAATTTCAGGCAGGACCATTTCCTGAAAATGTTCTTCTCAGCAAGCAGTAGCTGAACTGAAAATCCATCAAGTATGGCACTTAGTTACAGAGAAACAGACAGACAGATAGATAGATAGATGCATAAATATATAAACACACACACTGAATTTTACTCCTGACACTACCAAACTACCTCTGCATAGCTCATTTTTAGCTGGCAATGTCTTTTTACACTAATGAAGCTTTTTTGCTCTAACATCTTGAACTGAACAAGAGGTTATTTTTATATATTCCACATCTGCTGTAATTCCCTGGAAATGAGGACTTAGAGTAAGATGTTTAATATTAACTTCCTTTAAGAGGGTGGTTAACTTGTATAGCTTAGAAGTCTTAAGACGAAAATCCTGACAAGACTCCTACTGATTTTAATCAGACTGGATTTCACAGTTCTATTACTCAAAGCAGCAACACCACACAGAAGAGGTTTATCATGCAAAGGCTTTCTTTTCCATGTTGTTAGATAGATTATTCCAATTAGTTTTAAACATGTCTCATTTTGAGGAGTAAAGCTCATAAGAATTTGCCATATTCCCTCAGTTGAAACTCAGTTTTAATAAAAAGCAGGTCCTTCAGCTAACATGTAAAAACACAGGCTCACAAACACATGCTGAGACCAGTACCAGTCCTACAGCAGCCAACAAGGGAACAGGCCTATAAATACATTTATAGGCAAATAGCCTCCAACAATGAGAAATGCTAACCCTGCACACATAATATTTGCTGTATCTTACTTAGACATGCACTTCATATCAATCAAAACACAAGTACCAAACAGAAAGCTCTACATGGAATTTTTATAAGCTCCACAGCAAAACACAACCAATGTATAAAGGACAACCCACTGACACCAAGCAGATGAAGAAAAGTGCACAGCAAAAGAAATACCCTTTTCTGCCAAAAAATTATGTTGAGGCCAGATTTATGTTCATAAAAAAAGAAAACAAATCCCAGGTTGCCCCTCCTTGAGCATTGTGACAGATGCCTTTAGGGACAACAATAGCTCCCAGCTACGTGCTGGACCACGTATCACTAAGTGGCTTGTGTATTATGGCTTAGAGACTCCTGCCCTAGTTGGCTTGTATTTAAAGGTAAGAAAGGTCATGGGCTATTTAGCACCTGCACTACTGAGAAGCAGACTGAGGCTGAGCAGTCTGCAATGACATCTTCATTCCACAGAAGATGTAAAAATGTGGATTAGATAACAATACATTGGTGTCACCCCCATGAAACAAAGCCGTCCTCTATTAGATGCCTCTGGAATTCTAACAGAGGAAATCTTCAAGTGCCTCATATATTTTGGTCTTGATACTTTAAGTTGGGATTTTTTCTGTATGAAAACAACCTCATAAAAATACTCAGTACGATATTCATAGCCTCATTTTCCACATGTACCTTCTAGCTGTCTCAACCTAGTTTATAAGTTATCCTCTAAAAAGAAAACTTTTTCATAAAGTTGTTAGTGGAAGCATCCTGCAATGTACACAACTTTGCCAATTAAAATTAAAGTTCTATAAAGAGATTGAATCTGATAAAGCTTCTTGGTGAATATAAAACAGCACCTAGAATCAAGGAACTTTCTAAATATATGGCATAAATTAAAGACTTCTCACTAAAAATGCCATGTCAGTCTTCTAGCTACCAATAAAAGCAGTTTCTAAGAGACAGTTTTCAGTTTCTTAGTTCTTAATTAAGAGTTTTAAAGGTTGCCTTTGTACACTATCAAAGAATAGAAAAGACTTGATCCAAACAGCACAAACTATTTTATTTCTGAAAAGTCATTTAATTTGAAACAGTATATTTACTATAACAATGAATACCCACAATGTTTCCCTTATACATTACTTTTGAAATCTTGTATTTACCCAGTTCTGACTATTGGAAGCAAAGGGCCAATCCATGTAGCTGAAATTCTACCACGTGTTCTGAGTGTAACTAAAGTTACCAGATGTACAGATGTTTAAGAGAAATGTTGTTTTTTCCCCTCTTCTGATGCAGGTGATGACTCATCAGTGTCTTGCTAATGTGACCTGAGCATCCTGTTGCAGTGATGCTGCAGATGTATGTAACTCAGTTAAAGCTGTTACCTTCAGCAATGCCACTGAGCAGTACCTAAAGGGATGTTTATGTATGGAAAACAATGCAATTTCACATTTTGAGATGATACCATGCACATTTCTTTCAAAGAACATGAGTGTTACAGATGAGCATTTCAGGTGCCTGTGAGTGCAACAGCTGGTACTGTGCTCTGCAGCACTGTGCCAAGTGTTGGTACATCACAGTCACTCTGCTGTCTTTTCAGCTGCCTTGTAATTTCAGCTGCAAAAATGCCAAAAATCAGGTAAATGGATAAAATGACACACCTTTTATAATTTGCAATAATTAAAAAATATTTTCCTACTCCCTAAGTATGTAATCTTAGGTAAGTTTGGATTAAGGAGACTTCAAACTTCAGTCAGTTATCACCTGTATCCTTCACACCCTGGGCAGAGTCATGATAGTCCCTTACTTTTGTAAAAGCTTTGACTGTAGCAGCCTCAAGGCTATTTCCCACTACTTCAACCATTACAGCTCCCAAGATGTAACACTACCAAATCTTGAGACCACAAAAATTTCCTCTGCTGCATCACAGCAGGAAGCTAAAAACCCTGCATGAAAATATTATATTCCAAACAGACATGAACTGAACAGGGAAAAAAATCCAAACAAAGGAAAGGTGCCAACCGTTTGAAGGGAATGATCACTAGAGAGAAAAAAAATAATATAACTATTGTATGTAAATAGGCTTCCAAGCACATCACTCCACAAATCCAATGCCACATAGGTAGAACAACATAACACTCACTGAGGAAGCATAGAAATACCGGATTTTTATTTTTACTTTTATTATTACTAAAGTCTCATGATTGTCTTCCATGCCTCCATTCATTTCCAGGATCTTTCTATTTTTCAGGCTCTGCTGAAGACAGGAGAGGGAAGGCTGAATTACACACAATTTTAATTGAGGCAAGAGTACACACAAGTTGGCCTGATGTTATGATGTTGCCATCTCACTTGTGCTCTATCTCAAGCTGAATTTTGCATGCTGGTTCATCTACTGCTTTCAAGATTGACTCCTAAAGCTTTCAAGATGCAGCATCTTCTCTCTGTGTGTACACTTACAGACACAATGAAGACCTGATATTAATTATAACTTCCAAGAAGACACTGCAGTAAAAATATTGCTGTTAATATACTATCAACAGCACAGCAGATGAGTTCCTGGGGAGGCAGAGGGAATTAAAACTTCAGCCACAGCAACACATGGTTTACATAAAAGCAGAAAGATGCTCTCCATCATGCAGTATTGTTAGTCTGCATGGGAGACTAACACACTTCACATTTGCTTTCAGGAGTCAAAAATAACAAGGGAGAAGACTCCAGCATTATCTTCCATGGCAGCATTTCTCTTTCCCATGAGAAGACTATAAGGATTAGGTTCACAGAACAAGGCTATGGCTCCCTTCACCAACAGAAAAAAATACTTGCTTGTTTTCTTGAAATAAATATTTGAATCAGCATTAAAACTAGAGTAAAACATCATCTCATTTTAAACGTTCACCATGTTATGCTACTGTAGTTCTTTTCAGAGGAGATTCTTTTTAGCAGTCCCTTGATAAAGTCAGAAAATATTAACAATACAAATTGCACTAATTAAGAGCAATGATCTGTTAAAAATCAAACCCCAGTAAAATATCCACAATGATTCAGTCAATCCTCAATACTAGTAACAACAGTATTAAATATGGCACAAAAAGTCTTTCATACTTCATTTACCTGTAAATTTTATGAACTAAGCAAAAAATTATCTACCAGTAAGTTTCCCATGTAGTCTCTGCCTAGTTCTGGGAAAGTTTCTTTCCCAGTCTACACACTGCTGTCTTCAAGTCAAAAGAAAACAAATATACATTTTTTTGAAAACTACATCCCACTTTTTCTAGGGATGAAGAAATGTGCTTTGCAGTTTCAATTAATGGCTTATCATTCAGCTGTCATACCAGACATGGATGTAATCCCCAGTGAAAAATCTGCTACTTCCCAGGCCAGGAAACTTAGTCCAGAACTTCTTTCACTAAACCTGATGTCCCTTTTACATACACTTCAGGGATAGAAGGGCAGCAGCCACAGCTTAAAGATGAAACTAGCATAGCATAGCATAGCATAGTCAGGTATGTGCAGGCTGATAGAGGCAGTCTCATGGCCATGATGTACATCTCCACACTCAGCTCCTGATCTGCCTTCACTGCTTTCATTTCAATCCCTGCAGTTTACTGAGCTTCCTTTGTCAATAAACCAGCAATCATTGATGCATTGATACTTCAGCAGAGAATAAACATACAACTTTGAACCCAACACAGCTCTCCCCTGAATTTCTGAGGAGGGGAAGCAGCAATTTCCCATTTGAAACCCTCCAGATGACAGAATACAGAACCATCTTTCCTCTGACTTCCTACCCCAGGCCTGCCTTCCCAGGACTTCTTTGTTCCTTCTACCACAGAAGCACAGTGCTCTTAGGCTGGCTTAAATCACTGAGAGGTAATCAAGTATACCCAGGTCACCTCTAGCAGTGGTTTGTTTCACTGGAGATTTCATTAAGAGCAAGCTAGAGACTGCACAAACTCTTTAAATAGTCTGTTTAACAACTGCCCCAGTTAGGTCTAAATCTTCTCTGTAGGAGAAGTTAACATTTTTTTGCTCTTATTCTAATAGTTATGGACAACAAGAAAATTGAAACAAGCAGATATTCACCTTCTTCCATAACTAGCACAGATCACCACCAGAATGTCAGAATATTCCCTTCAGTTTTCTCTTGTAGTCTAGATACACACACCTTATTTCCACAGAAATCATATCTGATCAAACCTGACATCATCCTCAGGAATTACTGCAGAGGTTTTTTGCATCTTTCCTTGTTGCCTTCAAAAGAAGGCTCCTTCTGGCTGAAACATCACTGGTACAAAAGCAAAATGATTACTCTAATCACTACTTCCTGTTAAGTCAGAGCAGACTATGAATCATTCTGCAGTAGCAGCTTCATTAGTTCATTCCAGCTAGGACAAAGGAGTCATATCCTGTTTTATAATTGTGTATTAAATGCCAAACTGTATTGCAGTGAATTCCACCTTTCCAGTTTTGGAACATCTTTCTAGCTTAGAGAGGTTTGCATAAATATATTTAGGTTTTTAATTACCTAATTAAACTTAATTACCTAGGAGGCTTTATAAAAACATTTTTCAAAATGAAATGAAAATTTGTTAATAAAGACCAAATGCCATCAGATGCAACTCCTAATCAAATTACAAAATTACAATCTATCTGCACTGGCACCAAGGCAAAGCTTCCATTCATATATGAACTATGTGACAACCTCCTGTGTGGGTAAATATAAGATCAGATGGTACAGTAAAAAGAAGTATTCTTAGTCCCAGCAACTATAAACTAGCACTCACTACAATTTTGTGCTTATGGTCCACAGCAAAAAAAGTAATGTGATACAGTGCAGAGGTTTTTTTTATTGCTTCTCAGCAGTTTCTCAAAACTATGACTTTAAAAGTGTAGGAAGGTAGGTCAGGTTTCTCTGGGATGGCTATTTTTTGCTAAACAATTAACTCACTGAATGATTTTAATTTCTTTTTACAAGCATCAGTCCTCCCAAGTACAGGTCTTCACTGGCTGCTATTAAACATCTGTTTTCATGGTGACATCAGCCCCTCCAGTGAATACTCAGCTATTCCTTTTCTTGGGCTCCCTGCCCTACACTCATTGTAGGAGAGGAGACACAAATGCTAAAATTCTTGAAGCCATCCATCCTCTTTTTAACAGTCAGGCAGCCAGCTTCAAAATATGCTGTATTTTTCTTACCTGCCATGATTTCTATCACCTCTTGCTTATCTTGCACAAGCTGCATGGTATCTGACACCACAACCTGATGGCTGGTGTCTTCTTCTTTCTCTTCATTAGACTGGTTGGCTGCTGCAAAACAGTTGCAGCTTCCAGTTTCTTTGCACAGGATCAGGGCCCGATACCAGTAGTCAGACATGAAAACTCTGTGAGCTGACTTCTGAAATATAATAACAAACAGAAAATCATTTTCTGCAAAACATAAGAAAGAAACCTAACTACTTTCAAATGTTAAGGATAGCAATTATATACAATCATATCTTTGATTTTTTTGAAGAAAAAATATGCAGTTTACAACAGTCATCCATGGTATAGTACCCAAAGCAAAAAGTTTGAATTCCCTGTAGTTTCTCAAAATGCTTGTATCAAAGGTCAGGAAGGTAATATTAAAACAAAAAAACAAAAACAAAACCAAAAAAAACCCACCAAACAAAAAAACCAAAAAAAACCCACACACCAAACAAAAAAACCCCAATCAACCAAACAAACAAAAACAAAACAAACAAACAAACAAAAAAACTATACAAATATCAAATCACATGTAATCTTGTAATCTGCATAAAGGCAAAAAAATCAATATCACTCTGTATTTTCAGCAGAACAAGTCAATATTTATCTTAAAAGCACCTTCTTAACCCAAGTTTAACTAGGTGAAAGAACACACCAGATCATAGGTCATCAAAAAAAAAGAAGATAAAATGGACAAGATACTACAATTGCCATTATTGGCAATTGAGGCTGAAATTATTACAGTTCAAAGTTTTCATAAGCAGTTTAACTGACTGAAAGCTTGACACTTGAAATCTGGCAGGAAGAAGAGATGCTTTGGTTTCTGACATGGCACCTAGGTCCTTCACTACTGCCCTCTTCCTGAGCAGAAGGAAGGGGCAAAAGTTACCTTGGCCTAGAAGGATTTAGAAACTACCAGGTTTATTATATGTATGTTTTCAGGTAAGAGAGTAAGCACATCCTTAAACACCTGCAAGCTTCTCAGTTTATGCCAGAGAACTACAGGGAGGTTTGTTTTTTAACATAAAAAAAAATCACCCCCTTCTTGAAATAATAACTAAATCAGCTTTAAGTGAAAGATTTTGTCCACATGAGGAAACATCTTGATCTTTCCAAATAATTGATCATTGTAAAGGTGGCTGGGAACTCTGCAAAGTTGAATCATTGAACAGTTTGGGGTGTAAGGGACTTAAAAGGTCACAAACCCTAATCCTCCTGCAATGAGCAACTCAATCAGATTGCTCAGAACCCTGTCCAACCTGACCTTGAATCTTTCCAGAGATGGGACATCTATGACTTCTGTGGACAACCTGTTCCAATGTCTCACCCCTCAATTGTAAAAACAAACAAACAAAAAGCTCTTCCCTTCTTTCATCTGATCTATAATCAATCCTTCTTCAGTTTAAAAACATTGCCCCTTTTTCTATCTTCAAATGCCCTTGCAGAAAGTCCCTCTCCAGATTTCCCACAGGCTCCCTTAGGTACTGGAAGGTGCTGTAATGTCTCCCTGCAGCCTTCCCTACTCCAGTCTGAACAACCCAACCATCTCAGCCTTCACAGGAGAGGTGCTCTGGCCCTGTGACCACATTCACAGCCCTCCTCTGGGCTCACTTCAACATGTCCACATCTTCCTGATGTTGGAGACCCCAGAGCTGCATGCAGCTCTCCAGGTGGGGTCTCACCAGAGAGAAGGGCAGAATCCCCTCCCTCAACCTGCTGCCCACACTGCTTTTGATGTAGCCCAGGATCCAGCTGGCTTTCTGGGCTGCAGGTGCACATGGCTGGGTTGTGCCCAGCAGCACCTGGACACTGCCTCACCCCCGAGCCTTTCTCAACAGGGTTGCTCTCCAGCAGTTCATTTGCCAGCCCAGATCAACACCAGTGGCTGCCCTCATGCAGCACTTTGCCTCTGGCCTTGTTAAACCACACGAGATTCCCAGGGGCCCATTTCTTGAGCTTAAGGGATGATCAGGTCCCTCTGGACGGCATCCAGCCCTTCAGATGTGTCAGGAGTACCACTCAGCTTGGTGTCAGCTGCAAACTCGCAGGGGGTGGACTCAATCCCTTTGTCATTAGTGAAGATATTAATTAACTCTGATCCCAGTGCAGACCCCTGAGGGACATTGTCACTGATGTCCATCAAGATGCTGAGCAGTTGACACCAGCCCCTGTGTATGACCATCCAATTGCTCATCCAGTGAACAGTCCACCATCAAATCCAACTCTCTCCAGTGTGGAGAGAAGAATGTTGTGGGGCACCATGTCAGAGGCTTTACAGAAGTCCAGATAAAGGACATCTGTAACCCTTCCCTTGTCATTTGATGTGGCCACTCTTATCATAGACAGCCACTCTGTGGGTCAGGCAGGCCTTGCCCTTGGTGAAAGCTGTACTGGCTGTCCCTAATCACCTCCCTGTCCTCCAAGTGCCTAAGCACAGCTTCCACAAGGATCTGTTCCATGATCTTCCAGGCACAGAGGTGAGGCTGACGGGTTGGTAGTTCCCAGGGTCCTCCTTTTTACATCTTTTTTAAAGATGGGTACAATATTTTCCTTTTTCCAGTCACCTGGGACTTCACCTGACTGCCATGACTTCTCAAATCATGCACGATGTCTTGACAACATCAGCCAGTTCTGTCAGGACACTGAGATGCATCTCCTTAGGTCCCATACGTTTGAGTTCCTCAGGTGATCACAAACCTGATCTTATCCTGCAGTGGGAGGAACTTTGCTGCCCTGGTCCCCATCTCGCAGTTCATCTACTCAAGAAGCATGGGAAGAGAGGCTGGCAGTGAGGCCTGAGCACCTCAGCCTTCTCCTCCTCCACTGTTACCAGTCTGCCAGCCTTGCTTATCAGCTGGGGTACACTTGCTTTGACTGACATACCAGTACAATCTCTTCTCATTATTTTTTGCATCTCTTGCCAAGTTCAGCTCCAGTTTCACATTGGCCTTCCTCACCACAACCCCACAATTGGACTGCATCTCTGTATTTTTCCCAGGATATCTGTCCTTGCACTCTTCAGGAAATGACACCACATCCAGAGACAGGTTTGTTCCACTCTCCACCAGAAAGGCATATAGGCCAGAAAAATATGGTCCCAATCTCCAAGCACAAGGGACCTGACAGGCTTTTTCCAAGTCTATCTGGAAAGCACCAAGTAGGAGAGATAGGCATCTCCCTGGGCAAATTTAATGCTTTTTAGATAAGAAACAGATACACAATCTTTGTCCTGCACGTATAAAAATTCAAGTGTTTCTAGTGTAGTATTTGTTTCTAGCTGCTGACTAAATCAAGTAAAAGCATCACTCCAGACCTTGGATATTAACAGCCTGCGTTCTTTGTACTACATTTGAAGATGTCAGTTTTATAGACTTGAACAAAGTAAACTCTATTTTAAAACCCTTCTTAATATAAAAGAGTTACATGTTTTTAAAAAGGCAAAAAAAGACACTCCATTATTTAGCACCAGGTCTCTCAGGAATCATCCATGAAGAATAAAGTACTCTCTCTGGCACCTACTGCAATGCTTCAGCAGAAGAGAAGATTTGCAAATAAAACATCATTCAAGTATTACAGCAATGCGCATCTTCTCCCCAGTTTAAAGAACAATTTCGTTTTATTTTAGCCAACATTTCTTCAGTTCTCTTTGCCTATGTCCAGAGTCTGGCTCTGCAGTGTTTGTCAGAGGATGGGTAATGAAATTAAAAGCAAATTACTCAACTCTTTTTATAGCTGCTGAACTGGACAAGTTCATTGCACACGCCCTCCTTGTCACACAGAAAAAGGCAAACACTTCCACTGCACTAATGCACATTCTGCTGGTAAATAATGTATGCAGCAATTAGGACACAGTTTTAAGCTGCCTCCACAACTGTCTGGCATGCCATGTGCAATGACAGACACAAGAGTGCACATGCAGGTACTCAAACAGCACAGGGGGGTTCATAAAAAAAAGCACTTCATAGTAATGTCTTTACATCTAAGATACTAAATAGATTTTATTTCTTAGAGCCACTTAGCAAAGTTTAGAGTTCTCCACTTTTTACCCCAAGAATTGGGGGCAAAGATGGGGAAGTCTTCTCTGCAGGAGGCTCCCAGAAGCCCAGAAGCTTCCAGCAGTTTTTCTCCCAGCTCCTGTGCAAGGCAAACTGAGAAGTAGCTGAATCTATGCTTCAGAATTCAGCAAATTACTCTAGGAATATTTTTTTTAATTTGTTGCCTTTCTTTAAGGAATGGAAACTCCTGAAGATTACCAGAAATAATTATACACAAACATGCAGTTAAAGGCACACATTTATGACCTTAATCCTAATTATTTTCTGATCCACTGATCATCTTGATTTTAAGTGTGGTAATGTAAATGTAGATCTTAAGAAAACACAGTAGAAACCCTAGGGGCAAAGAAGTGGTTGGAAAAAAAATACATGAGGGCTGAGAAATAGTCACTGTACATGTTTGCATTGTCACACTTCCATGAAGAGAGGCAGCTTGCACATTTATAAAACTACTTGACCAGGATTGCCTAGAAAGAGAAACACAAAGAGAGGAAAAAAGAAACCCTAAACAATCCCAACTTTTTCTTTTGGTTAATGAGCTAGTACGAGATGTTCCAAATAGTCAAGGCATCTCAGACGGATACAACTCCACTTGGATCACTGCAGTGACACTAAAGACACAAGTAGCTTCTCTTATTATTTCAAAGCATCCAAAGATAAACTCATACCCTCAGTCAACACAAAACTAGGCTGATACACCATGGAAAAAGCCCAAGACTGAAATCTCCTTTTGACATTTACACATCTGAACAGCTACTCCCAAACCCCAGTTTCATGTGCTAGAACCAATGCTGCTGGAGAGTTTTTCTGTTTGCTTTAAATTAGATTGCAGACATCAAAATTGGTGAAATACCCAAGGAAATGCAGGGGTAGAATTTGGATTCATTTGTCAGGACACAAAGGCACTGGTAGACTCCCCTGCAGCCAGGACCTCTCTACTTGTGGGTCCATGAGTTGTATATAAGTAATAATATTCTTAATATCCTGAATTCTTAACTTCACATTACTCCTTAATTAAGGTGCAAATGCTTCCTGAAACATTGCGTATGAAATTCAGACAAAAGAACAGTTTTTGAAAGAGTCCTATTTCAATCACTTTGCACCGATGCTTCATTGAATTTACTTCAGTTTTCCATCCAAAATCCCCCTTTAATTCAAGAATAACATTGCACAGGCAGTAGTTAATTATTATCTTCAAATGTAAGCAGATTACATAAGGCACACAGTTATCTCAGAGACTTAAATCCACGTTCTGCAGCCTCTTCACCAAGGCAGTTAAACCAAACTCCCAGGGTCCCCATCACCTTCAATCCATGGACTATTACCAGATCACTGTTGCTGACACATGATGCAATTTCCTCAGCAATTTCCCTGGTGAAAGGTTTTATTTCTAGTCAGGTGTAACACAAACATTTAAATATATCTCACTTTTAAGACCATTTGTCCAATATTTTCAGATTGTCCCGTGAATTACCTCCTTCAGCATTTAATCATTGCAGCATTTTTCTTTCATCATTGTTCCATTTAAGTCACTGAGAAATAAAATGTATTTGTGTGAGGGAAACTGCTCCTAATTTAGCACCAACTAAGATTTCACACACTTATTTTCCATTTACATGATGACACTTTATGCCAATGTTCTTAAAGAAAAACTGTTTAATATCCAGCCTGGATAGCAGTCTTAAAGTTAGTAATTCCCCAAGCTCAGTACACCCACACCAACAGAGATAGCAGAGTCCAGATGATGATGTAAGAGCTCATCCATGCACCCTGCAGGTCTCTGCAGGAGAATTGGACTGAACTGGATCCCAACATCTGTATAATAGTATCTCTTTACTTAAGAATGGATTAAAATACACTGAATAGTATTTGAACCTGTCAATACCGCTCTGGTGAGAATCTTATTTCAGGGGTGCACGTATCTGTCTGCAGCATTCTTCCCAATTGTTATGCTTTGCAATGCTGGCAGCCATTCTTCCCATTGCCCAGTGCAAGGGGAAAGAGCAAAATACATCACACACACATTGTAGCCCAGGATCCTTCCATCCACAGTCAGACACAAAACTGAGAGGTCTAAGTTAAGAACATACTTTGACCCATGACTTCAGCATTCCCATGAGTAAGAGATGTGCATCTTCCAAGGCTCACCAGCCCCTCACTTCAACTCCAGAGAGTCCAAGGCAACTGCAGATGAGTTTGCATAATGCAAAGTCTCACTTCTGTATTCATTACCAACAGAGTGCCACAAAGAATGAGTGGTATAATAAAAACAATAAAACACTTCAGGATTTCAGTGAAGTGCATGAAATGACTCAAGTTCTTCCTATAGAGATATTGTATTTCTACAATATTGCCCTTCTCCCAGTCCTTTCACGTTTTGTTCAGAAAGATCAAGAGGAAAAATCAGCAGCAACAAAGACCCATTCTAATCTCTCTCTCTAGGGCATGTAGAATACCCTCACACGTTTTAAGTCAAAATCAATTTAAACACTAAACTTTTTCTCATTTGGAGTTGTACTGTGATCAACATTTAACCTGAATACTAAGCAGTCCTGCAAGATAAAGGGTCTCATGTTGTATTTAAAAGCCTTTCACAAAGCATTAAAAGTCATCAACAGGGCTTACATAGAAAACACTAATTTCAAAGAAAATGCAAGACTATTTAGCAAGAACTAACCTGAGGCCTCTACAAAGGAAAAAATCAAATGTTTTTCATAAGATAAATGCTTTCTTATTTTTTCAAATTTTCTATAGGTAGCTGGTTCTTCTTTGAGAAATGCTTACAAGTTTAAATGAAGTCACTCGACTGTGACTTCCTCCTTTTGGGGCAGAAACATGTAAGAAGTTTACTTCTGTAAGTCAACTCAGAATTGTGCATTATATTTTAAGACCTAATAAAAACAATAAAAAGATAAACCTAGGATGACAGAGGGTAGCTGAGCTCCCAAGCCTTGAGCAATCTTTCCTACTGCCTGACTCTACCCACTCTGCACACAGGCACAAAGAGCTTCAGGTACTTTGCCAAATTCTCTTCCTTTTCAGAGCTACGGGCCCAGTGCACACCAAGCCATCCATGGACCATCTGAGCACAGCAGAGGACAAGGAAACAACTGCTCATGCAGAATGAAATGAGGTATGGACAAAGCAACTGGCTGTAAGCAACCTCACTTGAGCTGCATCTTATGTCCTTCAGAAACCTGGACCTCATACATGCCACATTTCCCCTTTGCAAACAGGAAAACACAGGGGCCCTCAATTTTTATACAGCATGGAATTTGAAAAGTGGCTTGTTGTTTCTTGTGTACAAACTTGATGTCTAATACTGTGTGCAATACTTCCCTATTTTCAGTGAATATAACCAAAGAAAAGTCAGAGTCTGAGGAGTGTTAATGTAAATGTGAGAAAACCTCCATGTTATAGAATTCCGGTTGCCTAGAGATCATTATTAGCAAAAGCATAATTTTCTTGGTCTTTAAAACTCCCACCAAACCACCTACATTCCTGAAAATGGAGACTTTGGAATTAGATATCTAAACTTTTCCTCCTGCCCCCTTATACTGCCCCCACAACCACAGTTTTCTTTCCCACTCATTTCTCTTTCCATCCATGAGACGTCAAACACTGGCCTGAACATGGTGTCCTCTAAAGCAGCACGGAGAGCAGCTCACGCTTCTCTACAACAGTTCACTGCATCTATTTTCACTCAGATCACATTTCCGAGACTTTTTGCAAGACCCCAGAGAATGGCAAGCCAGGTTTCAATTTTAGGTTAAGCCTGACACACAATAGAAACTGATAGTGCTCTGCAGTACTCTGTGGAGAATGAGGTGGGTTTGTACTTGACCCCATATTTCAAGGGGCTGATAAATCTCCCCTTGTTCAAGCTGTTGTCATGATAAACCCGAACTCCCACCTCACCAACGCATTATTCCATGCAAAAAGCTGTGACAAACACAAGATGCTGCCCGCCAGCATGAGGACACTAAACAAATCCCATTTGTTTGACTCTGAGGTACCTGTGGCCAAGCACACAAATCCCAATTCCGAGACTGATTCAGCTGAAAGAAGAAAAATACATTCTACTTTCTGAGGGCCAGTGAGTACATGGCACGTTCTGGTTTTTAATTTATTTATCACAGGAACAAGCATCTCTTGAAATCAGAACTTGGAACATCTAAGAGCTTTCTCTGCAGCAGGCTCCAAGGAGAGTGCCTTTGTTCAGTGACCGTAAAACAGGAGTACGTGCTTTGCTCAGCTTAGAGGACACAGGTCCCCGAGAGATCACTTGGGTCACTTCATACCACCGACTTGCTGACAAACATATAATAGGTGTCCAGTTTCAAAGGGCTCACAGAACATCTACTCCACATGTCCCTTCTCTTCCTCCTCCCCCCCCTCCACTCCAGCTTGTGGCAGATCAAAAGGATTTTGCAATAACCCACCAAGAAAACCCTCAAGACTCGTAGCTTCAGCATTCAGTCTTTTACCATCACACACACAGAAGGAAAAAAAGCATGGCTGAGGTTACCTAAAGCTCAAGAAACCTTCCCCAACTGCCTGTCTACAGAGATGGAGAGCACTGCCAATGTCCTGTGCCTGCAGAATCTGTCAAACCTAAGTGCAAGGTAAAAGTAATGCTTTAGGAAAGAAGGGGCAAATTCTCTTCCGGTCTACTTGGATTTAATTTCCTGTTAAGTAACTGTGATGAATACTTCCTAATGAAGTTGTTATAGATTTATCCAACAGTGTAATTTTGTTAGAAACAGCAACTGACAACGTGAATTGTGAAAGGAGCACTGCCTTCGAAGTTTTAAACAGATGTATATTTTAAGACAATTAAATCTGATAGCTATTTTGAAGCTCCTGCAAAGCCTCAACAGTGCACACAGGTGGCTGCCTTCAAGACTGATTTTATAGACCTCCATCATTAAAAAACAAAAGGGCCTTTCCATGCAACTTCTGTAATTACTTTTGTATAGTCCAGTGCCAAATCAGTGAAGCATGTCACTTCTGGAAGCCATCTGAAACCCAAGAATTGCAAAGTTCAACACAAAAAAAAAAAAAAAAAAAAAAAAAAAAAAAAAAAAAAAATCACGTGGATGTGACCCTCCCTACAGAAGGGACAAGAATGGAAAAGAGGGTTGTGTGGTAGCAGCGAGGCCCAAAACACAAGAAAGGACATACAACATCAAGTACAAGAACAATGCTCAAATCCCTACCCTACCACTGTGCCTTTATTAGGCATGTGTTTTAGCACCTTCTTGAATTAGGGTCCACATCATATCTTTTTCCTTTTCCCTCCTACTAAAGCAATGTGTACTTCTGTTCAGATTACTACTTTTTCTCTTTCAACATGCTAACTAAACTTGCACAGGGTAAGTACCTTGAATAAACACAGACCCTGCTACTGAACATTAAACCAACTGTTCCACTCCCCAAGGCAGAACAGCTCTGTTTGTACTAATAAACGCCAATAAAGCAGTTATGATTATCATAAAAAGGCAACCTACAGAAGATCTTTTAGAAACAAATTTGGCTTCTAGTTATTTGCTTTCTGAGCTTTTCTATTTCTCTGCTATTCACATTCTCAGTATTCTGAAATCACTAAATCAAACTGGCTGTATAAAGGAAATAAAGAGCTTGCAAGAGCAAATAGGGTCTTGCCATTGCCAAGTCTATCGAGATAAAGTTTTAAATGCCTTCTCAAGGTTTTTAGCTAAAAATATCTTTAAATAAACCTTTATTTCTTGTTTTTCCATTACAAACACTTAAATCTCTTTCCTTTTGTAGATACAAAAGAAACAGAAATAAAAAAAAAACAAAACCACAAACCAAAAAACAAATCCAAAACAACAAAACCACCACCAAATCTACAAACACAGCTGGCAATTTTTTTTAATAGTCCAGCCCCAGTGATATACAAAAGGTAAATAAACACCACAAGCGGCAGAAACATCCTCTTTCATAGTCCGTGATTAACCATTGCAGGTAACGCCAGCCAACAACACCCCGCATCTAAAGCGCCTTCTTCATACCCAAGGACCGCTTTGTTTCCCCAGCTCGGGGATACAGCTCGGGGATGCAGTTCGGGAAGCAGCCCCAAGGGCACCGACCCAGCTCGAACCCCGCAGGGCAGGGGCAGCCCCGGCTACCCCACGCCCCGGGAGGAGAGGGCATCCCGTGCCGAGCGCCCCGGTTCTGTTTGTCCGCTCCTTTTCGGGCAGGTTACCGTGCTTGCCTTTGTTTGGCTTCCTCCCCCAGCCCGGACCTATCTCCGCCGAAACGGAGAGGGGCAAAGCAGAGAGGAAGGGA
>VXBR01002036.1:1716679-1842585 GCA_013400215.1 Cisticola juncidis | reverse complement strand
GGGCGAGCCAGGGGAGCGCCGCGCTCGCCCCGCCGGGCGCGCTCCCTTGCGCACCTGCGAGAGCCGGGAGCGCCGCCGCCTCCCGCGGGCTGCCAGGGGCAGGTGCGCCGCGGGCACGGAGGGGCTTGGGAGCCTTCTGCAGTGAGAAGGGGTTATTTCCAGCAAAGCTGTTGCTACCTGTAGGAGTATCGCCTCATTTTCTGGGGAGCTGTGGCACTTCAGGGCATGCAGTATGTTTCGCAGCGGTGCTGGGTCAAGGGTTAGACTCGATTATGTTGAAGGTTTCCAACCCAAACAGTTCCACGGTTCTGCAGTAGCAAAGAGGTACAGCGTGTGCCACGTGAAGTTTTGCAGCCTCACTTCTGATGCTTCCTGGTATTTCAGTGTTTGGTTCCCAGTGTTTTGTTTTGCTTTTATTGGAATGTGTATATATGAAGGTAACAGCACTTTTTGTGTTTACATCTTGATCAGACAATTGAACAGCTGGAAGTGGATTTGCTTTCCCATTATAAAAACACAAAAAAGCAACAAGCCAACCAACAGCAGGTATTTTCTTTTTTATTCAGGTACCCCCAAGCATTAAAAACTTTGCTTTTAAGCAAAACAATGCGCAGCATGTGTGCTACATGTACAAACACATGGGCAGTGAGAGCTGCAGAGGTGTGTGTTTCATGGGAAGCACCCGAGGGGTGTCCCTAGCTGACCACGGGCTTTCCCAATCCCCTCTCCTCTCACACAGTCAGCAGTCCTCAATGCTACTCTCTCCATCCCTGCTGCAACAGCAGTTGTTTATGTTCATGATAATGCAACTTTCAGACACTATATTTTTCAGGAAAAATATTCCAGAACTGAGGACAAAGTGGGGCTAGCGCATGCGCTTCCCATTTCTGGAGCTGAGGCTTCTGATTTTGAGAAATACATCAGATGAGTGATATGCTGTGCACACTTGTCTCCTTAATAACCTGAAATGCTCTTTCTTAGAGCCGAGTGACCCAGAGTAGTGGCTTACAGAGATAAGGTGCCGGTATCTAGCGGCTTCTTAGGGCAACTTAACCCAAAACGTGGATCCAACAGAATCTGAGATGCAGGTAACGAAGTCACCTTTGCAGCAGCATGGTCTGTTCTCTGTGAGATGTGCAGGGCTCCAGTATGTCCTGGGAAAGAGTCACCCTGTGACACTTCACTGCAAAACGGGGCTGCAGAGAGAAACTGCAAATTCAGATAGACCACTTTTTTTTTTTTTTTTTTTTTCTTTTTTTTTTTTTTTTTTTTTTTTTTTTTTTTTTTTTTTTTTTTTTTTTTTCTTTTTCAGTACCTCACAAGAACATTCTCAGTGTTGGTTGAAAAGATCTGGTCAGTTGTCCAGGGAAAAGGGTCAATTAATGATGACATGAAAGAGCAGAGAGGATGCCTTAATTTGGAGAAACTGTCAAAGATAGCTTTGAAAGAAGTTTCTGAAGCACAAGGGAGGCAGCAATCAAACATACAGTTTAGATTTCAGTTCCGTTTGGTGTTGCAGGCATTTTTTGATCTCTATCCCTATAGCTACCCCTACAGCAGTAAACTAAATGGGTCTAGGGTTCAGGATTAAAGCACAGCACTGGTCATCCTCTGCAGGGTCCCGTGGGTGCTGGTGTCCCTAGTGTGGTTGTGTCCCAGTAAACGGCAGTCCCTGAGGCACAGCTCAAGGCTCTGTGTGTGCCGGGGCCATTCCCAGCAGACGGTCTGTGTGACACTGACCTATTTCAGGAGATAAGAGTTGAGTTGTGCGTATGAGAGCCATGCTGTGCCAGCTGGTTGCTGTGCCACAGAACAGTTCTGACCTGCTTTTTTGCTAGTAGAAACATGAGGCTTTTGACTTCAGTGATTCCTGCTGCGTTCTGTGTCAAACCAGAACCTTAGGCACTGGCTGGAGTCAAGCGGTGAGGAGTCAGATCTGAGCATTTTATTGATTGAGCAGAATTTCTGCAGAAATCTTTGCTCAAAAGAAGACACCGTTGCATAGGCTAGTACTATCAGAGTTTATGGAAGAAATGGATCGTATTATGAATAGACTTTTATTATGAATAGACTCAGAAATGTTATTTCTTCTACATTAAGTAAAATATATTCATTAATACAACCTTGGCTTTTATAAGAATGCTACACTCCATGGAAAATACTGTTGACTAATGCTAAGAAGCTGGGGCAAATTTTAGCAGGAAGCAGTTAAGTTTCAAGCAAATGTCAAGAACAGATGGTATTTAGGTCTGAAGAAATTAATAAAGAAAGGAAGTAAGTCACTAGAGCAAATGTATGCTTTCACATTAAAACAGCTGAAGGTAAAAGTGGCCTGGAAAGAGGTTGGATTTTCTTAAAATATCTGTCCTAAATATGAGGAGTAGGGTGGGATTCCTAGGAATTTTAAACCAGTGAAATATTACAGCTCTAGCGAAAATTGTACTATGGAGCACCTCCTTCACACCCATGTACATGGTATTTCTGATGCTGTCAGTGTGGAAATGTTATAAATTAATATGGGGCTAGTGTTGATGACTCTTTTTTTTTTTTTTTTTTTTTAACTCATACAAAAGCTTGGACAAGACCAGAAGGATCTAAGAAGGACAGACGGCTGAACACACTCATCTCTTTTTTGAGACTCACTGGCATAGTTGTGCTTTGCTTCCCTGTCTGGGAACACAGAAGACAATATTTCAGGAAGGAAGGGCTTTTAATTGAGGAATTAACTTCTCCTGATCAAGTGCCCTGTGCCTGTTGCCAACATTGTCCAGGAGAACACTCTAGAATACACATTTAGGACGCAATCTTAAGTTGCACCAGAGGAGGTTTGGGTTGGGCATCAGGAAAAAGTTTTCACAGAAAGAATAAAAAGGCAGTGGAGTGGGCTGCCCAGGGTGGTGTTGGAGTCACTGTCCCTGGAGGTGTTTAAGGAAAGACTGGATGTGGTACTCAGTGGTCTACTTGACAAGGTGCTGTTCATCACATGGTGGACCCAATCATCTCAGAGGTTTTTTCCAAATTAATTTATTCTGTGATTCTGTTACTTTAAATTTCAAGGAGTAAAAAGAGATGTACAAAGGAATCTGAACAGGGAATCATTATCATGTGCACATAATTCAAGTGAGAGCACAACAAACTGTGGCACTGTGGCATGAAATTTTCTTATTATCAGCTGTACCTGTTTCTGCCAGTTATGAAGTCTGGAGGGGCTACAAAATGACAACAAGTTGGCTTTCAGGAACAGATGACATGAATTGGGTCTATCAAAAATCGGAGACCTTTATTGAGAAAGTGGTCTGAACCACAACTTGTACAGAACCAGAAACTGTCTGTAAAATCATAGCAATATATTGAGAAAAAATAAGACAATTAAGACTCAAAGCTGTTATTTGCAGAAGTTCTCCAGGGTAAGTTAGGGAGATTTTTTGAAACATACCAAGAATAAAATGACTGTATACAGGCAAGAGGATTTTTTTACATAGATTGACAGTCTTTCCTTTATAATTATGGCAATAATTATTGAATTATGAAAAACTATTCTGATTAAAAAAAACTCAAACTGAGCAATAGAGAAAAAACACAGGGCTGAAAAATTTATTAGTGGCAAATATAGTGAAAATGTGAATAAACTGGGAAGAGTCCAGACTTTAGAGAATCCCACTAGTAGGCTGCACAATTCCATGTTTTTACAAGATGTGAGCAAAATGTTACTGGAAAATCTAGCCTATCTTCTTGTTACACCACAAACATTAACAAATATGACTCAGGTTCAGGAAACACAATTGCAATCATACTCTGCTTTCTGATGGCATAAAGTATCTCCAGAAATTCTTCTTTCTTTGGTATGAAATATTTACTTTAATACAAATCCTAAGAATGCAGTACAAATAACACCAGTCTCTCCATAAATATTAGAAAAAGTCTTGATTTCAGGGTTACTCTACGGCTGAAAATTCAAGCTGAATGTGCTAGAAATACCAGCAGAGGCTGTGGTAGTCCTCTTAGCCTATAGTAAGTTAGATTTTATCCAAAGGGTGCAGTGGAACATTCAGCTTGTTATGGCTGGATACTTCTTTTGTGTCCTCCAGAGTTCTTGATGAAACACAGAACAATTGCCACAACAAATGGGAAAGGAACTGGCTTGGGCAGGAATCAAATGGACAAGACACTCAAAAATGTGCAGTGAATAGGAAGAAAGGTAATTAGCTACAAGGAAAAAGCTTTGCTCATCAACTGCTCTTTGATGCCCTCCCTGAACTCTGTTTAATCAAAAACCAGTGTACAAGCTAGGGATTTAAAAACCAGATGGTCCAGTGAGAGACTTCTTGTCACTACTTGTGTGAAGACACACAGGATTCTGGAGATTAAGTCATCTTTTGTAAACCTGCTCCCATTTATTGCCATAATTCTCCAAACAAGTCACTGGAAAAAATGTGGAGATACACTCCAGTCTTGTAAGATGTATTGGGGAATTAATAAATCAGGGCAAACATTATCCCTAGGTAATCAGGTAATAAGAGGAGAATCCTTTGGTGGGACTTCCTATTGGAAGCTATTAGAAACCCATAGCAACAAGAGTGGGGACCAAGGGAAACTATAGCTAATGTGGAGAAAGCCTCTCATTTGCATGGCTTTAAAGGGGCAGATTAAAACTGTTCTGATCTTATGAAATCTGGAAAGGGTTTTTTTCTGTGCTTTTCCATTCTAATTGAACCAACACTGTGGACAGCACCAAAAAGCAAGCAGAGTTCATGCAGCTGGTGTGCCATAGCTACCCTGCACAGCAGAGCTTCCAGAAAGGGCCTGGAAGAGCAATGCAATCCTGAAGGCCTGTCCCAAGACAGAAGGTGGTTTCCTGCAGGTACAGGGAAATCTATAAGGCAAGCATCTACCTCCGCATATTTTGATTTAGCAAATACTCATTCTGCAAGTGGCTGTACAAACTCTGTCCTGTTGTTTACCTGGGCAATTGGCACAGAATCAGACTCTTCCATCACTCCTGGTGGCTGTAAAACATATCTGGCACGTGGAGCATGTGATCCTCTTTCCTCTCCTCCCTCCCTTCCTTCCTTTCAGGGTAACAAGTCAGATGAGGTCTCTCGTTAGTGGTCCCACAGCTGTTAAAGGTATTGGAAGGACTGGGAGATCTGCCTGTAATCCCAAGTGTCTAAATAGAAGGAGGAAGGTTCCCTGGCTTGAGATTTGGGACTCTGAAGATGCTTTGGTCCTACAAAACTCTGCAGTTTCAGGCTGCAAAGTGCAGACCGTGTCAGCTAAATAAATTAGTCCTAGCATGTGTACTGAGGACATGGCCACAAGCAACAAAATTCATACAGGAGGGCAAAGCTCTGAGTCCATCCCACTCATGGCTTGTGCAAGAGCCCCAAATTCTACCTTTGATATTCACATTTCAAATTTTGTGTCTCTGTGTCTTTGTTGTCATAGTGACAGAAGGCACAAAGAATATTTTACGGGTTTTTTCTTTGTCATGGATGCAGAGCATCCTTTGGCATGTATGTCTTCTCTCCCTCGTGGTTACTTTGTTCCTTAGCTTTTCCAAGAGCTTAAATAAAACTGAAATAATTAGCAGAGTTTACTATGCTTATGCTCAGTAAATTAGATAGTAAATACAAACACACACAAAAAAATACAATACATACTAAAGAACTTGGGCTCAATGTCATGATTAAAAATATGTTGCAGGTACCATTTGTTTTTATTTCACTCAACAGGAAACCTCCTGCAGGCTGTAATGGGAGCTTAGACACCTGCATTCAACACAAACAGCTCTAAGTGCCTGAACCTGAACCTCACATTTGGCTTCTCAGATTATATTTTGAGGTTGAGTTGTCCAAATACACAACTCCCACATAATTCTGCTTATGCAGAGAAGAGGCAGAAAGGGAGCGGGGACTGGAAAAGTTCCTGGCACTAGAAACATGGTGTGCTTTGGTCTGCAGTATGTGAAGCAAGGATTTCAAAGTCATAGATGCTGCTGTCTTGTTCTGTGGGAAACAGTCTAGGTCAGGGTTTTGGGCTGTGCACCATGAAACCACTGAAATGAAACAATGAAGAATTATAGTAAAGGAAAGAAATTGTTTGGGATTGAACAAAAGCCATGGACCGTCTTTAAAAATATTAGTAGAGCATGTTAGTTTTGAGTTCATCTGATGAAGAGAATAAATGGATTTGCAATCCATGATCACTATTAGAAGAGTGTTGTGACATGGCAGTAAGATGAAATGTCTGTGAACAGTAACGTAAAAGTTGAGGTGCAGGCAAATGTTCAAATGGACATTCATCAGATTTACAGGTGAATCCACATGAGAGAGATGCTGAAATCTACTGTGGATCAGTGAAATATATTTTTATTCCCCTCTAATGAACTTCCTAACTCCCAAGCTGACATACTTTCATGTAGCACCTGTAGTGTCCACACAGAGATGAGAAAACATCAGTGACATGTGAGTGACAGTATCATGGGATTTACAGCACCTGGCAGCAGTAACCTGGGCTTTTTGCACTTTTCTTCCTAAATCAGTAGAATTCCAAACTTACTGTCTTGGCTCAATACCTGGATATAAAAATAACTATATCAGGACTGGTAAGTGTGCATCTCTATGAAATGTAAGGGGAATGTAAATTTTCATAGACTGAAACAGTTAAAAATTTAATAGTGTGGTTAGCAATTAACCTTATGGAAAACAGAAGAAGCTTCTAGCAACAGCTCTTAAACAATGAGTCTGGGTGGAGCCTTCTTGAATGAGATTAAGTGAAATTTAGATATATCTCAACTTTCTGTATTCCAGTGTCCATACACTTACATTTGAAAATAAAGAGCAGATGGTTCTCATGAATTACATCTTGATATATAAGATGCCAAAGTTGTGCATTATTCAGACAGGATATGGAAATACTCATGGACTCAGGATAATGGCCTATTTCCCAAAGTTGATTGAGGGGTATAATCATGATTGATGCAGAATCAGATCACTAGGAAATCAGAGTGTAATTTGTCTTTTGGATACGTATAAGAATTTCCTTGGTGGCAGTGGTGTTAGAATTTAAATAGCTATTTCCTTTCTATGTTAGCTTAAAATCTTTGGGTATGTGTGAAAACAGACCTTTTCTCTTGTCAAGACAAAATTGTAGGACACAGGTATGCAATAAATTAAGTGGGCTAAAATTTCCTTTTTTCCCAAATACCTTCAGATCACAATTTTTTATAAGGAAAAGTAAATTTACAAAGTCCCATGAGACCAGGTATCCTTTTGGAACAATTCACATGAATAGACTCAATAGGCAGAAGGTTAATTTCCCAAACATGCCCAAGCTCAGTAAAAAGGATGGATGCGCTTACTTTGAGAGTTAATTTGCTGAGAAAGAGGCCTGGGAAAAGCAGGATGAACATGAGCAATAATCTCCCACATGAGATAGGGACACAGAGAGTTTGTGGTGCCTATGTGCACCTGATCAGGTACTTCTTGTGTAAAAGCAACCAAGGCAAGGAACCATTGTGGTGGTGACCATGTTGCTTCAGAGCTGCTGGTTTGACTGCTGAATATTTCTCTGAGAGAGCATGAAAAAGATAGATCACTTTTGTTAAAATGCATGGAATTGTGTTTGCCCATTCATAAAAGGAATTTTTTTTTTCTTTCAGAATTAAGCATGGTACATTACACAGACTTCTAGGGGAAAGGGAGGTACCCCAGCATGTCAGGTAGAGGCAAGTAGGGGGAAATGTAAACATGTATTCCATTTTCTACCTACAGGGAGAACAAGAGTTGAGTGGGGATAGAGTTTGAAACCCTATTAAACTCCAGATGGACAATTCAAGAAAGGTGGATTCAAATCATCTGCTGTGGTCCATATTTGAGAAGACAGAGAAGCCTGACTCATGTTCCAGTACAATCTACAATGAAGAATCTTCAGCTTTTTACCATCTGGACCAGTTCCTTTCAGCACAATGATGGGGTTTGTGCTAAACTAACACATAATTTGGACTTTATAAGAAGAGTCACTTAAAAGCCAAGTGAATCCCAGCTGTTACTGAGCTCTATCACTGCAGTGTTAAGCTTTGTGATATTGTGTCTGAAAGCACTCAAGAGGAGAAATATTTCTTTCTGAGCTATAAAATACAAAATAGCGTGTAGAATAAAATTACACACAGTACCTCTCCACAGCTGGGAATAAACAATTAGACTGTAGCCTAATTAATACCGACAACTTTCTCTAGCTATGCAATTTTGATCATTCTAGAAGCAATCTGTTCAGTACTTTCAAAAAAATGTTCTTGGTTGGAAGTATTTTCTGAAATGAAAGTCAGCATACCACTTGATGGCTTGATCCTTGGACCTGGATTTGTTTTCCTGCTCTTCTAGACCCAGAATGTTTATTAGATGGCAAGAATCAGCTTTCAAATTTGGTTAACATTTCAGCTTGAAGTATCTTTACAAAAGATGTCCAAAATCTCAAGGTAAGTTGTTGATGTACTTCTGAAAAGAATATTTACATTCATTACATTGTTAGGAAGAAAAGCAGATCAGTTTTTCCCACATTAAATAAGGAGAGACTCAACAGTTCTCCCTGAAATAGGATGCCTCTGAACCTAGCAAGACTGCATCCTGTGTGTTTTTAAAAGCATAATGCACTGTGAGATTTCTTAAACCAAAATGAATAATGGAAAACAAAAGTCTTTTGGTAGTTTAGAATTCAATACTGTTTGTCACCTTTAAAAGGAAAACTAACACTTAAATGTTTAAGACTCAACATTACTAATTTACTGCAGACTCGCCAGTTAAAAAAGAAAGATCACACAGTGCTATTTTTTTTTAAAAAAACCTTTTAAACCTAGATGGGAATATTAGGCACCGGATAAACTGATCTGTATAATGAAAGAAGTTAATGGATATATTTGGTTTTATCCCTCTCTTATCACTTCCTAGTGTAAATGAAGCCTTTAAATGGATATGGGTTTTGCTTTAGCATTTGAATAAAATGAAAATTAATACATCTGTATGGGTAGTGAAAACATGCAACAACAAAGCTTTAATAGAATAGTCAAACACTGTTTCTGAATTCCTGTAGAGTATCACTTGGGGAAATCAGAATATTTGAAAAACAAAACCAAGGAACTTCAGTCTGTCTCCAACTTATCCCACTTCATATCAAGATAACCTTCAGGAAAGATTTTATAGAAGAACGTTGCATAAATTTCAGAAAATATTGAGCTGCCTCACTGTAAAATATAAAAACCAGTTTTCAATTAACTCTATAATGTAGCTTACTAAAAGAGCATAACTTAAAAGATCATGGAAACACATGGTATTTGATTGAGAATGCTGTTCACCACTGAAATGATTTTATATCCTTTTTTCCTTTAAATAAGTAAATGTAATTTTATGTGCAAAATGAATTTGAGTGGTAACATATCCATATGGGTACTGTGTTCCTCCTGAAATCCAGATACATCATCACATTATTTTTATCAAAACCAGTTTCAATGTAATATCCTATCTAATTGCAATTTATGCTTTTTTTTTCTTCTTTGCATGACTGAAGGGAAAAACATCTTCCATATTTACATAGCCCCTTCAGACTACTTTCTCTAGAAGTTTATTCAGCAGAAACACAAAATTTCTTCATGTACAAAAAGGAGATGGGTATAAAACATTCTTGTATTGTTTAGATAATTTCATATGAATACAAACCTGTTCCTCTGAAACCTTTATAATGGGAAGTGAAAAATCAATATAGGAGGCAAAGGCCTAAGCATTCTACATATGCTCAGAGCAGCAGAGGGAGGGACCAAACCTGACACCCTGAATTGCTTTGTGGAGGCTGGCTGGGATGCCCTCACCCTGATGGAGCCAATGTAGTTTGGAGCCCGTCATGATTTTGAAACTGCAGGAAGTTCCGTAAAATTGTATCACCAAATGAAATAAAATCATGGTCTTTCTGTGCACGCAGCCTCTTCTTTAAGAATATATGAATGCTGCTACCAACTCAGATGTCAGAGCACATTGTTTTTTACTTTAGTTTCTTTAAATTGACAACACTGCAAAAGAAAGGAGAAATAGCTCTGGGTACCTCACACAGCAGAACTGTAAGGAAATGTAGCAGACCTTCTCGTGTAGTTTATGAGTTTACTTTGGAAAGAACATTAGCACTTAGTCAATCTGTGCAGGAGGAACAAAGCTCTCCTGGACTGGTACTAATTTCTATTCGTTTTAGAACAATCCTCCACCCCCAGCTCATGTTCCAGCCCTCCTTGAATTTCTTTGTGTTAACTTGCCTTTTTAGCTGGCTACATATACTCTGAAAACTGCAGAATTACAGAACTGGTAGGCTTGGAAGGGACCTCTGGAGATCAGCCAGTCCAACCCTTCTACCAAGGCAGGGTCACCTACAGCAGGTGACACAGGAATGTGTCCAGGTGGATTTTGAGTGTCTCCAGAGAGATAAACCCCCTGGGCAGCCTGTTCAGTGCTCTGCCATCCTCAAGATAAAGAAGTTCTTCCTCCTGTTGAGGTGAAACTTCCTGTGTTTTTGTTTAAGGCCATTGCTCCTTGTGCTGTTGCTGGGCTCTGCTGAAAAGAGTCTGGCACCATCCTCATGGCACCCATTTTTGAGAATTTATATGCACGGATGAGATCCCCTCTCAGCCTTCTCTCCTCTAGACTAAACAGGTCCAGTTCCTGCGGTCTCCCCTAAGAGAGATGCTCCAAGTCCCCTTAATCATTTTTCTGGTGGTCTGCTGGATCCTCCCCAGCATGAGAAATGAGCATGACATTTACAAATACATTCAATAACTGAATTAAACACACATTCTGTTTTCTTTATATACTTACATTTTATTACAGACTAATATGAAACCATCTCATATTCATACTAGAATTACTGTAATTACTTGTGAGCAAACTTAAACAAGTCTTGAATGTTTATATTTATTGCAAGCAGATTTGTATCTCCTGCTTATATAATCTACATAAGGATCCAAAATGTGGCTGAATATAAACAAGATATATTTGGTTATCTATAGAAATAAAAGTTAAAAATAGTACTGAAAAGAAACTTTACAGTAATGTATTCACACAATGACTCCTCAAATCAAATAAATGAAGTAGTATAGGATAATCTGAACATTAGATTTGAAGGCTGATTTATTTTCAAATAAATGCACCTAAATTGTTCAATTAAAAGTAAGTGTCAGTATTTGGTGCTGATGACTACAGACATCTTTAATGTTTAAAGCACAGATAACTACCCCAGCCCCATACAGCAACTTCCGCAGATTCTACTTTACATTAGATCATGAAAGAACCTCTAAAATGCAAAGTGTACATAGCACAAAATTTATGTTCGAGACAATGCAGATTGAAATCCTGTGAATTTTCATAAGGTAAGAAATTAAAGCTATATAAACTGATTTTTTGATTATTCTGCAAAGTAGAATCATGTATGTTCTCACTTTTGTAACACTTTCACAAATTTCCATTAAAGCTTTTTTAACAGAGACAGTAGCATGAGCACAAAGATCCCACTGGCTTCCAAAAGAAAAGTAGTGCAGTTCCTCAATTAAGCTATTTTTTCTTATTATTTTTGCAAGCCAGTTGGGTCAATATAAACAGACTAATGCAAGCAAGAAAGTAAACTGTAAGCTTTTACATTAAGTGGCTGAACAAACAATTATTGTACATGGTAAAACAGAAAAGATCTTCTGCCACAAGCCACTGCAGGAATATATGAGCTTCTGTGGCCAAAAAGCTTGAAATACTTTCTAAGTCTTCATGTACATTTGGTTAGTGCTTACCAGTTTCAAGACATTTATAGAAGCAGTTATGGAGACATTATGCTGTTAAAGCTGCAACAATTTAAATGAGGCAAGTTAGAAGGTTACATTTCCTCTTTCCTCTTTCTTTTTTTTCTTCATACATAAAAATCACTGCTTTCAGTGTCCCACCCATAATTAAACACACGAATACATTTTGATCTAATTTCTACTTTTTCATCTTTTTATCTTTTACAGTAAAAATCCCAGGTTAACACCTGCTGCAGTGGACTAGGTTTACATGGCAATAGTAACAACGACTGAAGCAAAAACACATCAAGTGAAGCCAAGTTGATGTTTTATGTTCATTTCATTAAACAGTCTATTTCAACAAACAGCACCAATTTTTAAAGGTAAAAGTATTGCTAAATCAAAGCAGAAACTTCCACTTAAATTCAAGCACTCTTTCTTCCTCCAAAAAATGACATGTTGAACTAAAATTTCTCAAACATATATACAGGTGTTTCAGCCTGAACAATGTTGTCAACAATATCTAAGTGCAGGGCTACATGAAGTTTGCAACGAACTGCTTTGTTAGTAGGCAGAACAGGAATGCAGCATTTTCAAAAACATCAAGCCAGAATTTCCTTATTTAAGGCTAAAAAATAGAGCTCACAAAGTAAAAAAGCAGGAGGCTTTATAGAGTAAAAAAGCTAGCAGTTATAATATAGCACTGCAAGTACAGTGCTCTAATTGCTGCTACCACAAATCCCAACGAAACATCAATAACTTGGGTGAGACTCATAGAGCAACAGACCTGTATTTCTAATTTGACATTCATTAGATTTTTAACATTCAGCCACAACTCCACTCTAAGCTAAATTTAAGTGGCCAAAACTTATAGTTATAAAAAAAGCCTTCAAAACATATACTTAAAAAAAATAGAAACGGTGTGTTAACAAATGTATGCGTAAAACAGATTTATAAATAGCTACAGTATGAAAAATATTTCAGTGCAAAGGCAATTGTAAGATTTCTAAAAAATACATTACAAATAATTTGTTAACTACACACAAGAAATTTGTCACTGCTACTGGTATAAAATGTATACCCATATTAACTTCTTAAAAATATATACACCAGTGTTTTATGTAGGGGACGGCTCTAACTGACCCACATTCAAGTCTGCAATGGCAAGTACATGTACACACATCCACACGTGTATGTATTTCAAAATGCTACTGCTAGTAGGACATTCTTTGAAACTTAAAGGTGCTACATGTTAAATGATAAAAAACCTTTCTCTGTGGTGCTCACTGTTAGACTTTGTAAAGTTCTGTTATCTTTGGTATACTGAAGATTTCATAACTCACTTTACAATCTCTGCTTGACCCAGGGCACTTTAATAACAATTCACTGTTTGTTTAATATGAAAACTACTCAGAATACTGTGAGGAACATTTCCTTCTAAGTTGATTTTTCTTTTATTAAAAAGTAAAGTAGTAAGTATTTTGTAGTTAGCTATTTTGCCTCTGTTTTTTCTTGCTAAAACACAAAAAGGGAAATAATTTTTCTCTGCCACCCTTGTGCATGTGAAAAACAACTAACAATGTATTGGCCAGGTCTTCCAATAAGTGCTGCAGGTCTGATTCCAAATATTTTGTTTTCACACTGAAATAAATTTTTAGGTAATGTCCTCACAGAGGTATTGAATAAGGATGGCTGTTAACCAGTTGTAACCACCAAGCCGAAATTGACTGGAATTGGATTACCCCTTCAGATATTTTTGCACCCCAAAATAAAACACTGGACTTAAGAAACAACACAAGGATGCAGCTAGTAGCTGAATTACTGCAAGGTAACATAAATGTAGCAGAGAAAACAGAAGTGCAAGTTGGCTGTCATTCTTAAGGGAATTCAAAGAGAATCCCTGCAGTCAAACTAGTTTCTATATCCCAACTGTGGTTCGACTGTTAGTCAACAGTTGTGTGCCACCTCGTGGTTTGCTTGCAAAAGCTAACAGTTGTGTGCTCTGTAACACATCTACCAAGCCCATCAGCCAGTATCTAACCACACACGTACACAAAAAAAAATCAGAATTAAGAGGATGAATCAAGACAGTAAAAGATACTCATCCAGAAAACCAGCTCTTCTTCTTTTAAGGAAAAAAAAACAACAAACTGTGTCAAAAAAGCCTAATATATAGTACTTTCTGCTATATCTATTTTACAATCATAGGGATAAGAAGTGAGAACACCAGATAATGTGCATCTTTGACAAATTCAAAGATATTTTAGGCAAAATGCTTACATTCAGTTTAGAAGTAGATAACAACATTGGTGATGTTTACCTATTTAACAGCCAACTTGACTTCATATTGTGTGTGCATACTCTACACAAGGATTGTTTTGCCTTTCTACAGGGGAAAACTAACCAAAACCGTACATAGCCCTGGATTTGGCCACTTACAAGGAAGTGAACATTAGAGAGTGTTTCTTGAAAGCAGATTTGCACAGAGGAAACACCAGTTTGTTCTATAGAAAGAGCAAAGAAAGAAAAAAGGAGGGAAATCAGAAACAGCATTTGTTAAATATGCTTTAGGAGAATTTCGTTTGAGATAACTGAGACAATTGCTCCTGGCTGAAAATTAAAACTGATGATCTCAAAATGTAGGTCACTGACTGAAACTATGCACTTCAAGTAACAAAGAAAATCACTGAAGATGACAGAAGTAGTAAATACACAGAAGTCTTGACATAGGATGAATTGAATTTTTAGTGCTACCAGTCTCACAGTACCAGACTGTGCAGATTGTTCATTGCTCCAGTAGTTCAAAACATAAAAAGAGGCCTATTGGCCTGAAAGGGTTCATACTTCTAGCTCTTGATCCTGTTTGTCTCAACACTACCTCAGACAGCAAAAGCCACATATAGTTTAGTATGTTTCTGTGACAGGTCTGCTTCCTGAAAAAAATAAATAAACAAAACCACAGTTTTTAAAGGCTTGACTTGGTGTTCTGTCATATGGACGTTTCCAAACCTGACCCACTGTAGTGGTAGCCTGCGCTGGAACGGCAATGCTTATTTGAATAGCCAAAGACGGATGGAAGTACTGAATAATCAACGCCTCTCCACTGCGTGAACATCACTTTTTTAGAATGAGAATTAGACCTTCTTGCTGGGGAATTGCTGCAGTCACTGCTCCTGTATCTTGGGCTTTTCAGACATGCAAGAGGTGTGAATTCCGAGATGTGCTCCCGACAGTGCCTCGATGCATTCTGTCAAAGGGAAAAAAAAGAAACAAATGCACAGTAAATAGACAATCTTGGAACCAAAAGTATATAATTGTTTTCTTTCACAGGACAACTGTCCCCTTGGTGTAATACTACCTTTCCCCAGATCAGCACTCTGGCTAATTGTTTCACTTGAGAGTATAATCCCTTGTGTAGCTTTGCAATCAACCAGTTTCAACATGATTAGTTTTATACTGACCTACAGAACCAGGCATGATTTTACACTTAACTTCTAAACCTGATAATGGGCTCTTCAGAGAAGAGATGAAGACACAGAGGTCTGCCTTCAAATGGAAGTGTTTTAAATCAAGGTTATGTTTCATTTTGGAATTTCTCCCAGTTTTATCCCTGAACTTCTTATGTGGAATTTTAAGACAGGACAGATTCAAGTACTTTGCCCTGTACCTCCAAAGAGAGTAAATTCTTTACAGACAGTTTGTGCTAACAGATGGAGCTTCCAGAGGTTAATGCACTTGGTTTGTACTTCTAAGCAGTACTGAATTTTAGACTTGCTTAGGTTACATGTAGCATCTATACAGGCAATTTATACTGTACATCTCAATACTACCTTGGTCTAATTACCCATTAGAATTTATCTTTCTCACATAACCACTCCACACTCTGGCAGAATTGGCGCCTCCACTTAGGAAAAGCTCAGGACTACAGAACACCACAGCTACATGAAAAGAGCCTGGGTATGTGCACAAACTGAAATAAAACTAGCATAGCCTTTTCCCCAGTGAGTTTATAAAATCCTTTTCACTAAATGCACGTATTATTTTCAGGTATAGAGGTATGGAGGTTTTGTGATGGTATCTAACAAATAAATGCATTATAAACATGGTTCAAAGCAATGCTATTCATCAGTCTCTCTAAGAATGCTATATAAATTAGTTAATCCTCTATTCTTAAGCATCCCCTTGTTCCCTGTTAATCAGAACCTAGTGGCAAAAAGACAAAATCACAACATAAATATTAATGATGTGGGTTATAGAACTTTGGCTGCAATGTAACATGACACTTTAAAGCCAATCATAAGCTTGAACACTACTCTTGCATAACCTAGATCAATCTGAAAGCTCTCTTAAAAAGACACTCTTAGAAAGGTCATAAAACTATCCTAAACTGCTCACCATAGTGAGGCCTGGGGTTTTTTTAAACACATATATACCAAAAAGCAACATTATTAGATAAAAATTAGGTAACAGATTAGCAGATTTGTTTTAGAAATGTAAGAAGGAGTAGTCATACAATTTGGCATTGATTTTCCTATTCTTTCAGCTAGAAAGTGAAGCATTTTAGTTACCATAGATAGTTCTAAAAATAAAATGTTTTTTTCTACACATGACTCTGAGACAAGAGCCTTTATCAAGCCTGAAGCTAGTCAAGGAAGTTGACATTTTCTACTATTACTTTCATTAACAGTCATTAAAAGCAAATCAGCTTTTAATGACCTACAGCACACAGAACACATGGCATCTGTCCTTTTCACATACTGTTAAATTTGCACCTTCACTTAGTTCCTCATATGCTGCTTTTGGGGTCAGGAGAGCATGAAAGGACTGGAACAGTCATGGCATCCAGCTGGGAATCATTAACGAGTGTACCTTACTCACTTGTGTAAGCAGTGGCATAGCAAGGAGATGATGTAAAGCAAAGAACTTCATTCTGCTGGCCTCATGTTTGGGGAATTTAGTTCACCGCTTATGCTGCTGTCCAAAGTATTCAGCCAAACTATCACAGTTCCCTCTTGATCTGAGGCAGTGACACAGCAATGCCCTGGTCTGCACAGAACACAGCACTGTGGCAGACACTGTCAGATGCACAGCCCCAGTCTTCTGACCTAAAGGCCTATCCACAAGTAACTTGCTATGATTATCTTCATGTTACCATCTGCATTTGGTCTACATACGTGAATGTGAAAGACGATGGATAAACTGCTCGTGGGTAAGAATTACCTATGACTTTATGTATTCTACATTGTGAGGTAGTTGTACTCATTGTACTCACTGTACTCACATTCATGTGTAATGTGAGTACACGCTGCAATGATGACTGCAGTTCTTACAGAAGAAATGTCACACAACACCTATAATACAATGTACTTATAGGACATGAATATAGATATATTGATTTACTGGTTTGCTTTGCATGATTAAGTTTCTGAGACAAAAAGATCTTACCTGTGGCATGGAACATCTCTTGCAAAAACTAGGCTCTCCAAGTAAAACATAATGATTTTGTATCAATACTGAAAAAGTACATCAAAAACTCTGGAGGAAACAGTTGATTTGTAAATAGCACCAACAGAAATTAATCCAAATTGGCAACACGTACAGTACTGTTACCTAGCTTTGATCTAATTATGGCTCGGAAGGTGAAACATTTCCTTCAAGAAGTGGCCCATCGCAGTTCGTCAGTGCATTTTGGGCTGTTTTATGTCTCATACTCTTCTGCAAGGATGAGGAAAAACAGTGAGACTCTTGATGAATACAAGAAATGTGAATGAATTGTACCATTTGGTAATTGTTATAGCAAAGTCTTGTAAAATTGATGGATTTTCTGATAGATTTAAAAAGGAAAGGTTATCCAGTGTAAAACAAGGTTTCTATTTCTGGATCCTAAGATTAATCACATGAGGGTGTTTTTAATTCCATTTCAAACTCTGTTCAAAAATTACTCTCAAAAGCACTAAACTGAGTACTGTGGGCTGTGTGCCCTGCCCCTCTAACAATAACCTGCACTGAATGGGAATGGATCCCACACTAAGGAGTGGACATCCCGCTCCACTACTCCCCACAACTGGCAGGCTGAAGGGAGTGCCCCACACGGAGGTGATGGGGCGGTGCTAATGAGGGCTGACTTGCAGCTTAGCCATTACACTACGGGCAGAGAGGGCCGGGGAGTTGCCAAGGAAACTCCTTCCACAGCATTCAAATATTGCTACAGCGAGATCCGCTGCTTTGTCTCCACAGAGGAGCCTGACGGGTGGCAAAGGCAGCACTTTGCTGGAGAACACTTTTCTGAGCGCCCAGCACAGTTGGTCAACAGCAGCTAAGCCCACTGCAGAACAGTAGGACAATGAATCCCCAGAGAAGCTTCCCAGGCAAAAGGACCACTTTGGGTTTCCCCAGGTGCAGCAAAGGGTAATGATCACATAATACGGCTGATGGCCCAAGCTTGTGACTGAGTGAAAGCAAAGTAAAAAATCATCAGTCAAAAACAAAGAGAAAAAGAAAAATAATTCTTAAAAAGGGATGAAAGTACAGAAGTCATTTACAGTTCAGAAACTAAACACCTGGTATTTCAGCTACCAAATATTTGGAATTGCTGAAACACTGTCAAAGTGAAAATTATAAAAATGGAAACAGGATAATTTAAATTGAATTTATATTTTTCCTAACAGAGTGGCTGAAATTCTGTTACTAACAAAAGAAGAATAAAGAAAAAGAAAATATAATCAATGTAGACTGGATATATTAAAAAAAATACCCTATTACTTTTTAAAAGTAAAAGCTGGAAGAAACCTTGCAGCTGCACAATCACCAGTTAAAGCAGAAAAATTCAGTTTGTCATTGAACCGGATTTGCAGAGACTACATGTATCAGACATAGGTAGATTTTGACTGAAATTACCAAAAAGCAACAGATTCCTCCAAAGCTTTTGCAGAAGTAATGTTTTAGCCCAAGAATACAGTTCGTATGTGTGTGTATATATATATCAATATACATGCACATATATATATACATTTATTTGTAGGTACATATATGTATGTGTGTATATATATATGTCTGTATATATATATATATATCAAGGGAAAGCTCTCTGAAAAAGCCCCATAGCTATATGTGGTATGTTTAAAAACATCCGAATGTTAATGACGGTAAACAATCACTCACCACACACTGAAGTGACTCTCAAATAACTGAAAAATTTAGAACTATAAGAACTGCATCAAAGGCTTAATGCATTCTTATTGCCTGAGTAGAACTAATTTAGTAACCTGGGAAATGGTCACTAATGCTATTTAATCTTTTTAATTGTTCCTGAAGCCTTTTTGTTATAAAGAAAGCAATATCACTTTTAGGAATGCAGTACATTTAAAAATAATTATTTATAAGCTCAATTCAAACCAATCCTAAGGCACCTAAGAGACAATTTTAGTCAGAATTGTTGATAGTGAAAAAACCTGTATTTTCCCTCTGATTTACATAATTACAGTAAATTTTATTGACTATATATTTTTGAGGAGGAAAGAAGGAGGAAATACATTTTTCATCTTAACCACTTAAAAAAGAAAGATATAAAATCTGCAATGGAAACCAACAGTCTCTGAATATTAAGTACAAAACAGTTTTCTTGCAGACTGTATAGGAAACAAGATTTACTAGCATTTCTTCTACTTTTATATTAAATAATGTCATAAACTTTCTGATCTTCAGCTCTTTTCTTTCTAGAAAGAGCACAGAATTTCATAAAAGGTAACATAAAGAAAGCTCAGTTTCAAAATGCATGCTTGAAAAATAAAAAACCCCTGCATTTTCTAGCAGCAGAGAAGATACATTAATATATTCCAAAGACTGTTTAAGTGGTTTCCAGTACCATATTTTCTGTATGATGGTAGCAACATCAGCCTAATCAGAATTATCATTTGTTTGTGTAGCCACTATCCTGCTTATTCAGGTACAGTGGAAACACAACATGCATTCATCTACAGACAGACTAATGATTAAAATGGGGATATGAGTCATAGATTCCTGAGACAGAAACATTCTGTAAAAGGCAGCAATAACAGTGACAAAAATTGATAGTGACAGCCATGGACTGTGACAACAATTCATACAATCTTTGAGATACACAGAAGGAAAAAACTATATTAAAAAGTATTCCTCAAAATATAATTGACATGAATCACAAATGGAGATAATGAGTATGGTAAATAACTTCTGATGATAAACTTTATGAAGTCCTTTGAATGAAATGGCCAAGCATGCAGAAAGGCAGAAAAAAGTCACCTTTTGTTCCATTAGAAACTTAGACTGCTTGAAGTCTGAGAAAGCATAAAGATCGTGGACTGCTCAACAGAAAGGCACTGATGTTTAGTCTGATTTCCCCAGAAGATAGTAGGAAGCAACCGAGCACATCATTTATGTTTAAAGCAAGGTAGCAGTTATTTAGACAAAGCAGATTGGAAGACAGGAAGAGACAAAGAGAGGGAAGAAGAAACACAAGCAATATAACTGGTTAAAAATCACAGATCTTGGATTAATATTAAAAAATTAATATGGCCAGTGTTGAGCCCAAAATCTGCTTTACTACTGATTCATTTTCCAGTACTAATACACAATGTCTGTAAGAAATGCTGTGATACCTTTGTTAGGGAGTTTTATTTACTAGCTTGTTTCTTTACCTTAACCCTTGCTCATTCTCTCTCTTTAGACTTAAATTAACTGGTCAGAATCTATACTGAGGTCACCTCCTTCTACAAGTAGTCCATATGGCAAAGAGACATCTAAGATCTCCAAATACAAAAACATTAAATACTGATCTGCCTGGGAATGCTTTCCTGTCCTGCTATTCTTTATTCTTCCCTAAAGTCAGGCATTATTACACCCATACATTCTAGGAATACAAAACAGTGGCAGATGGTTTTACATTTGCTACAGGGATATTTTTTCCATGGTAGCAAAGTTCCTTTATTCCTTTCCTCTTAACGCAAAGTACCTTCTCAATTAAATATCAAAATCCTACCTAATCCCTTCCGTTGTTGGTAACTCATTCTTTTAACCTACTGCTGGCATCTGATGGGCTGAAAAGTGCAAGGGCAGTAACATTAGGTTTCAAGTTCAGCACCTCTACTGTCCTTCACATTCTAGCATCTACCATATATAAAAGTTTACTGTGGTTAAAACACAGGAAACATTTTCTATTCCTGTTCTCAGCACAGCACCACGGTTCCTTCCCACAGAACCTGGTTTCCTCTCCAGCCTTAGAAGAGCTGGCCTGTATTTACAAAGTCATTTCTCCTTTTAGGCTGATCAGATGAAAGGAGAGAATAGATTTTAAAATCCTTGACCCTTTGGCACAGCAAGACATATTCATGTACAAATAATGGATCAGAACAAGCAAAATGCAAGTTGAAATATAAAAGAGAAAAATTATTAATAGGATATGAGTACATTTTAATACATGTGTTTTTGTAACAGGCATCAGTATGTTATCAGATGTAAGTGCCTCTTATCTAAAGTTATGGAGATCCCAATCCCATTGCTCTTCTTATCTCCTCAAAATCAAAAACCATGTTGACCCACGTAGCTGTCTCCCACCATCCCTATCAGCTGATTTCCCTGTGGTTGCTGTTATGGAGGCACAAATGTTGCCCCAGGATTTAGGTTAATGCCACCATGTAAATAACAGCCAGCATCTTTCACTGTATATTGCTCAGACACCACAGATGGGGAAATCTCTGCTCTTATCTGTGACCTTGGCCTAGCTGATTAGACATTTGTAATAAAAAACACCCCCTAACTTCACAATGAAAAAGAATATTTACCTGGATTCTTTCTGTTGCTGTAGGCCACAACTGCCTGCATAAGACCTTCTTCAAAACATCTGGAAGAAGGCTGACAGTTATAAGCAGAATTATACCCAGCCACGCAGGACCACTGGACAGCATTTGCATGAACACATAATACATCCTCTGATAATTGAGAAAAGGCCTGGGAGGAAAAAGGATAAAATAATTATTACACTTCAGTACACAAAAGAAAAGCTGACAGTATTAAATACAAGAGTTATGCCAGTGACTAAATACTTCAGGTTCAGTTTCCCAGTTCATGGGAGTTCATCCATCCCAGTCTTCTCAAAGGGAGAGCTAACCATGCATCATTTGGAGAGAACTACCTTCCTTTTGTCTGCCAGACTGCAGGAAATACCATGCTGTCCCCTCCCTGCCATAGTGCATCTCCCTTGCAAAGACAAATTAAGTTCATTCTTAATGCATTTATGCTCTTCCATGTACCCTCATCTTGCCCCAGGTATTTTCCACCTTTCTTCTTAGTGTCCCACCCACCATTCCCCTGGTCTTTGCTAAGGCATACTGCTTTGTATGTATCCTCAGAGTAAGGCTCATTAACCACACTTATTTTCATACCTCTCAGGCTCCCCTAAGCATCTCTAATGCTTTCAGTGTTATGCTCCTCATCCTGTTCACCACCACTCTATTACTACCTTCTTCTCCTCACTATCCCTTCCTGTATCCCATGCAGTTGTATGATCATTAAAATGCCATCACTGTATGTTAATTGGAACTAGAGGCTATAATCCCTGAGAGCCAAGATCAAGGGACAGTTTGCAGCAACACGGCAGTGGGAAACCAGCAGGGCAGTTTGCTGACAGTTTCCAGAATTTGGTAGTATTTGCATACTAAAAATGCAACTAAGCTAAAATACATTTTTATATATACACAGTCACATCTCTAATACACAGCAGCAAGGCTGGTTGGAAAACATCTGGGGAAATGTCACTTCCGCAAACTGATGCTGAAGAAACTGAGACCTGATCTTACTAGAAAAAAGAACAGGCAGATAAATATCCAAGGAGTTGAGAGGCAGTTGCTCATTTACAAAAGACAGGCTATATACAATCTTAATCTCCAAGCAATAGTTAAGCCCCCTCCTGTGGTCCCTCAAAACATTGTGTATACAAAGTAGAATGGCTCCAAGCAGTAATTAAAACGATGGCCTTGTAACTGACAGCTCTACATGTGTGAAACAAAATTTCCAGCTCCTGATGGCAGTCAGGCACAGAAGGAACTGAACTTGTTCCAACTTGATTTCCTTTCGAAAAATTTCACTTTCAAGTACACAGAACTTTTAACCTCCCCCAATACTTTAAATTGGCTACGCTCAAGACTTATACTAATTCTTACAAAGCTTCTTACCAATTCACTTACATGAATAAGTAAGTGATCAGACACTACAGTAACTCCACTTTGCTAAGTAAGGAGGCAAAACAGTGAGCTCAAACACAGGACTTTGGACATCCACATCACTTCAGTATTGAGTTCCATTCCCTGTCTCTAGTTTTGACTGCTACAGCTAGCTTCCAAGACAAGCCCAGCAGGTAGGTGGGTAGTCACCACCTGCACAGACATGACCTATTCTGCAACATTTTGACACAGGCCAAGTGAGCTCCTTGAACCAACCCTTGGACTGCTTTTGACTGACACTACTGAGATAAACCCAGTGGTAGTCTGGGATCTGATATTCTCCTTGTGTTCTTCCTTAAGAAGATTATAGCAGATATTCACTGACAGAAGAGCTGAGCACTCTCCAGTTACCAATTATGACCTGAGTTCTCCATTGTATAAAGGCTAAATTTAATTCTGTGGCAAAAAGGTGAAATATTAACAACTTTATGTTTCTGAAACAACTTTTGCAATGCAATTAATATTAGGGTTCATACCAAATAATTCCTCCCCAGAGCAGAGAAAAGACAATGTAGAATACCAATGATCCCCAGATCACGAAGTGATTTATCCACGTCCAATAGTGTGTATCTAGTGCAAGCTGAAAAAAAATATGTTGTATGATGTTATTACTATCTAGATGCAACAAGAATTCCCAGCAGGAGATAAAATAGAATGATACCTTTTGAAAATAGGGAAGAATTCTACACAGAATTAGTTAGAAACATCTTTCAAGTTTGAGCACAGTTAAGAAGGCACAGATAGCAAACTCTACTTAAAGTAGTAAAAAAATGCATGATAATAAAAGGAAATCAATATAAGAAAGCAGCAATTAAAAAACAAGTTTTAAGGAAGTGGATGAAATACAGCACACCTTACCTTAAATGTAACCGTGAATACAAGTACAGTGAACACCACTGTTCCAAAGGTCCAAGTTCCAAACACCTATAAAAGATGGTCCAAAGCAGTTATAGGCAATATTGTCCACTGTGTTGTGAATTATTCAGAGTAAACATCTTAAACCTTAGTACTGCTTTGCATCATGAACTGACACTTGAGCAAAAACTGAATTCCTACATGATCTATCCAGTGCAAACTGTTCTGGTTTCTTGCTCTGTGTGTACACACCTCAGATTTCAGACAGCCAGAAAAAGACCATAACCAGTGCTCTGAACCTGAAGTTCACACGTATATTTCCTAATAAAAATCAAGGGTAGCATAATCAACAAATCACTGAGGTTGAAAAACAAACTGCAGTCATTTCATCCATCTTCTTGGATGTCATCTTTTTTCTGATTTCCCTTCTCTGTTAGATGTCCTTAGCATCCAACAATTTCTTGGAGGTTCAACAGCATGTTATACAGATAAGCATAAGAATGTTATAACCATACAAGTACAAAAATGTCCACATATGTTTTAAGATAAAACACTTTTAACTTGTGTTTGATTTTCTCCCCACTTGCATAATGACATAAAAACACCTCAGCTTTTCAAGTGGGCAGAAATGGCCATTAATGCTGATGCAGGGAGAAACAAGTGGTGAATACTGTCACAGAGTGGACTTCAGCAGCTACCAGATGGACATGCTTCAGGATCCGGGAAAGTAAGCAATAGTTAGGACAGAAGTTTAGAAGAGACTGTGTTTCATTCACAGTATTGCACCCGTGAAAGAGGTGTCTAAGAGATCTGAATTACTTTGAAAGATAACTGTTGACATCCCATGAACTCCCTTCTGCAGTGACAACTTCAATAATGAGACAACTTCCACGCGGGCATGGAATTTCAGCAGATGATCCGGTTGGCAAAGTAGGATGTTATGCATGGACAAAAAGGCTAAGTGGGAGTGTTCAAGAGATGACAATGTAGGCAGGCAGCAAACAGCATAAAAGCAGAAGAACAAATCACAGACAGAACTAAGCTCTAACTAGGATTACTGAGGGGTGTTGAGGGGGACAAAAAGGGTATTTACAGATATCCTTGCTTCAAAGGAAGAATGCAAGTCCACTGATGGAGAGGTAAGACAACCTCGTGTAATGTCTCAAAGAAAATGCTGAATTACTCAATACTCTGGATATTAGTCTTCACAAGCAAAACCTGCTCCTTGCATTTAGCAACAAAGCTTGGGAAGGAAAGGAGCCAGGCAACAGTGTGGGACCAACAGGTTGAGCTGTTCCTAAGGAGGAAAAGCAGTGGAAAAGCAATACAGTTTGAATTTAGCAAGGCATTTGACACTTGGACAATAAGGAAGCAGGGGCTGGCTAAATGGACTACTACTGCAGTTGAAAACTAGTTGAACCACTGGACTCAAAAGTCCCTTACGGATGGCTGTCTCTGGTAATCAGTCAACCACACTAGGAACAGAACCTGAGCTGGAAATCGTGGAATATCCCTGTCAGTAGCTGGATGGTGACAGAATATCATGAGCAAACTACCAGGTGGTATAAAAATAGAGAATAGCTGCAATAAAGAGTGATAGAGCTTCAACCCAGAGGGGTGTCTGCAGATTTGAGAAGCAGGCTAACAGATACCTTATGGAATGAAATAAGGAGAAATGCAAAGATTTACACCTATGATGGAGCAGTGACTGGCTGTGCAATGGCCCTGCTGAAAAGGAAGTTGCAGTGGGGTTATGCGGACTACAGGCTGAATACAAGTCCATTTTGTGCCTTCTCTATACATAAGGTAAACTGCACAGCAACTGGGAGGAACTTGGCCACTGAAGAAAGGTTTTTATTCCTATCCCCTCAGCTACAATGAGGTTGAACCTGGAACACTGTGCTTAATTTTGGGCCCCTCAGTTCACGGGTGATGTGAAAAAACCAGGAAATGGTGAGTGGCAGGTAACCAAGGTGTTTAGCAGCCTATAGCTATTTGCAAAGAGAGGTGGAGTAGCTTAGTCTGGTGAAGGGAAGGTTGAGAAACAATCTAGCAGCTGCCCACAAATATAAGAAGAACTACAAAGATTAAGAACTAGAACAAATCCCTCTTCAAGAAATATTCTGCTTAGGTATTGTGAGAAATTTTTTCACCATGAAGACAGAAAGACGTTGAAATAGGTTGCTCTGGAAGGTTACGGAATCTGCATCTTCAGAGATACTGGAACCTGAAAAAGACAAAGCCTTCCGCAAATTGATTTTGACTAGCCCTGCACAGAGCAGTGAGTTGAACTGGATCATGTCCATTTTACACTTTTCTGCATGAGCTCACCCAATATTATATGACAGGGTAGCCACGTGGGAAGTTGATCACATATTGTGAATGAAGGTCACAGCCAGCCACAGGACATAAATCAGTAGGAAGCTAGGCTAAGATAATGCAATCAACAGGGAACTGAAAAGAAAACTAAAATAAACAAATGACTGGCCAAAAGATTCATTACTCTCAGTAATCATTTCACTATTTTAGAACTACTCACTGTGTGACCCAATCTATAGAATACTGGATAAAATTCAGAAAACATTTAGCATTTTAATCTTTTATTTTGACACCTAATAGGTTCATGATATTATTGTATTTTCTGTGTCCTATAAAAACCTGTGCAGTTAATACTGGATAGGAATCTGGATCAGCAATTTCTAATCATGCTGCTTAACAACTTGCTTCTTGCAAGGTAAATTTTGCAATATTCTCATGTCATAATCTCTCAGAGAACCTACTGTCAGTCTAAGTTTCTGCATACTGAACCAATTTGCCCATGTTTGCAATAAAAGCTGCTTGATGAACTTAAGAATTTGAAATAACTTTCTCCTGCCTGTTAGGCTAGATAAAAAACACTGGTCTGCAACCAAACCCCTTATCCAAACTCTCATAAGTGTCTCTGACTAATCCTGAACACTTGAAATTTTCAAGCTTTTAAATCTAAAATTGAAGCTCAATATCTCTCAAGTTTTATACATAAACACAGGCATGCATCCTCAATAAAGACAAATTTTCTAACACGGACTCTCAAGACTTAGAATGTCTCCTCAAGCAACACATTATCTTCAAGTGTTAAGATGGGTATCCAGTTGCAGACTTCAACATTTGAAATTTGAGGATTAGGCATTAATCTGGCTTTAGAGCCTTAGAATTAGATTGAATGTGTGCAATGGAAGATGATCAGAATTTCAGAAAGGAACCGAGTCAGAATACTTGCAACACAGACTGTTTACAAGATTGGTACAGGTACGATAACTCTCATTTTCAGCACCATAAATATATGGTGACTAAGAATTTTGGACATCTAACAGAGAGCATAATGGTAACAAAACAAGCTGTAGAGCAGTGTACAGTTCTGTCTAGTGGAAGTTCATTCTGTCCTTAGAAAAAAATGCTTTTTAACAAGTGTACTCTCACACTAGAAGTTCATTTCCCTGACAGATGTCACAAAGGTGGTTTTTAATGGTATCTGACCACTCCATTTCTAGCAAATGTGTATGTTGCACATAGGCAACAAGATTGTACAGGGTTTATTTCTTCTCTTACTTTGAGGACATTTTCTAAACCCATTAAAACACATTATAGCATAAACCGTAAAAAAATTTCTATAGCAGAGAGTAAGCAACAAAAAGTAGGTCACAAAAAAGCATACAACAGAATAACAAAATGCAAGGAAGCAAAAAGCTTTTTTAAAATTCATGGTTCTTTACCACACCTCATATACCTCAATATACTTTGTATAATGTTCCTTTTAAGTACTTGTAGAGTAGCTATAAAGAACATTTCTAACTATAGGTTTAAATGATATTTTACTGCTCTTTAACAGTTTAATTTAAGAACAGTGAAAGATGAAATGGATATTATGACAAATCCACAATAGTCTTACCATGTGAGTGCTGGTTGTCATTAGCTGAGGATAGGAAGAGAAGCAAGTAGCAAAAAGAAAAAAAGCACACAAATAAAATAGACCAAAATATCAATGGATAAAATAAATAAAATGCAAAAGTTCATAAAATTTGCATTCACGTGACTGCAAAGCAAGTAGAGATAGATTATTTTAAGCTGCTATATGTCAAAAATAATTAAACTATTAAAAAGCTTGTTATAGTTAAGATCTTTTATGATCATTCATAACCACCAAGAGTCTTTTGATATGTTAAACAGATATTCATCAGATGCATGAAAAGTATGAAACTGAAAAGTTACTGTATAAATTCAGAAGCAATATGTGGAATTTATTTTATCTATTTCTCGTAATTAGTATCCAATCCTATGTCTCTGCTAACTAATACACAGTATGTTTCATTGTACAGTTCAAGTTTAGTTAAACAGATAACCCATCTATCTCACCATAACTCATAGAAGTTATCATCTTGCATGAAATATTGAAGAAAACTACGTTCATTTCACAACTGGCATTAAAACAAAATTACCATTGACTGATGAAATCCAGCACTAACCTGTCCATTGCTGGTCACAACTGTGTTGTCTAACAATAAATAGGCACCAAAGAAAAATACCAGAGCATCAAACACTCCTAGGAATGTCCAATAAATAAATGCATCCCAGCGCAGCAAAGCATTCTTAGCAACATCTCTGTGTGAAACAAGAAACGTGTTCATTATCAGCAGGTTTGAAAATTCCAGATAAATGAGGTAATTCGTATTGTTTCTTGAAAACCACCAGATTTCCCCATTACAATTGTCTACCACTTGAAATCTAATACCTTTGTCAAAATGTCCTCTTTATTTACTTCTTATGAAATCCTTTCTACTGCTTCCTGTAATTCTGCTTATTTCAACGATGGCAAACTCCCTGTGATGGAGTTGTTTATTTTTCAATCTTTTTACAGAACATATCTCTTTTCCAGTACTTGCTGTGCATGTCATGATCCACTGTAGATATTAAATGGAAACACTAGAGGTCTCTGGAGACTTTGTTTTATTTCCCTTAGGATACTTATATACAGACTATTCCAACAAAATAAAACATTAATTTTATTTTGGAATGTGTAACAAGGGGTTTGCAGTTGACTTGAAGCTTAAGGTCAAATAAAGTTTCTTAAGTATTTTTCCACAAAAACATACAGAGATTTGTCAACAATAGAACTCCTCACTAGCATGTATTTTCTTAATACAAAAAATTGTAAATGTTACAGCTTCAGTTCTTGTCCACAGAATAGGTATGTATCAACTTAGCAAATAGTATAGAATGCATCAGAGTAAATCAGGACACAGTTAAATGAAAATCCTGAGTTACAGAAACGTTTACTACCAACCAGTACTTCACCATATGAACTTTAAGGACTGTCTGATGACCATATAAAGTAATTTCTCCCCAGAGATTAACAATATAGAGTGCAAACCCATGTGTGGCCAACAATAACCTCATCGGGCCCAGAACAACCACTATTGCCCTAAACAGCTTAGCAATAGGCTTTGTTAGTTATCAAAACCCACAAGTTTCTGACAAATAAGCTCTGCTAGCTTTCATAAACCAAAAAAAGGCTTCTGAATTCCCATTTCTAAATAAAAAAAACATTCAAAACTTTCAAGAGAAAATAAAAACATTACTGTTGAATCTCAATAGTAATTACTCGTATTCCTGTTTAATTTCATTGGTAAAAACATATTACTACATTGATTAATATTACTTCTTTCAAAGAATGTTTTTCCTTTGATTATCTACTGTCCCCCCTCCCTGAAATGTACTGTCTTTGCAGCTACAAGGATCTAAACTGGGCACTGTTCCTAATTTGGATGGCTGAATTAGGAACAATGGCAGTTAATTGGCAAGAACTGTATTTCAAGTGGCTAAGAACCTAAACAAGTCAATTCCAATGCCCAGAAGTGAGTCAACAATATGCAGAGGACAATGCTGGAGACGACACAGAATACCTCCTCTGATACACTCTGACTAACACTCAGTCATCTTTTCTTTCAGAATGAAGCACGTATACAGAAAAAACCAGCATGTTTTCTTTTTTAAAAATACTTCTGTTCCCATGTTTCCTCCCCACCGTTGGAGGAAATAAAGATAATAAATACATAAATCTCCTAATTTGATTTTGTTAAACAGTGATTTCTATTTTGCTCTTACTCCCTTTGCAGCAAATGCATGGTGTAGTTTGTAAATGTGCATGTAAAAATACATGTTTATCTACTGTACTTTGCAGGCCATGCACATGTTCTTCAACACTTCTGTCGCAGTATATCTGATGTTCCACCATATCCTTGTGGTACAGAAATCCTGAGGATTTCCACTGTAACAGACACAGATCCCACAGCCAAACTTTGGGGCACAGTGTTTTAATTTTACCTGTACAGGGAAGGCTCTCTCTTGAGTGTGTCTGGACTGACATGTTGTTCCATTAGACTGTACAAGAGGATAGGAAGGGAGGTGAAGCTGATATTGTACAGTGTTAGATACGCAGTATCATACAAAGTCTGTAGATGGAAAAGAATTAAATCAACTCCTTTTAATTTAAAATTAAATCACTTTAAACTTAAATCCTCTGCACGAACCTTGATTTAAAATGAATGCATGAACTTCAGCAGGAAACCAAAGTTACATTCCTTCAGAATGGAGGCAAATACACCAGAACAGCTGCTGACTGATATAGGACACAACTCTCACTTGTATCCCATTTACCTGGAGGAAAAGATCAGCTAAAAAATTCATTTCATGGACCAGTTTGGTCCACATACTGGCTCATCCTAACTTTTCAGCTATAATACCAACTTTACAGAACCCAAATTGAACAGTACATTCCTGTAGTGGCAGAAATTCTGCTCTGACACAACATCCATGGATGTCCCTTCCCTTTTATCTCCTCAGTGTCTATAAAACTTGGAGATATTCAGACCAGAAGTAGGAGCATTCCAGAGGTTTTTCAGCTATGTGTGACTGCAGTGAGCTTCACAAAGAAACATCCCAAAGTGTCTTTGATTCTTCTTCTCACTAAGATGCCTCCTCATGTATCATCAGTGTACCCTCAAACCTACCATGTCACTCCACAAAAAGAGCTGTTTACTTCTCAAAACCTATTTGGTAATTATTTATTCTGGAAAAATTGCTATCAAAACCCCCTTTTTGATTCAAAATTATGTTTATCACTTAAAAGGATAAAAATTAAACTAAAATTTTAATAATGCTTTGTAAAAACCTACAAAGTTTTCAGTGGTCATTTGAAACAGAATCCAAACCAGAAAAATGTAGTTTTCTCATTTTTACCCCTCCTGGGGCTTGCTTTCAACAAATTCAAAGCAATAGCACTATTTTCCCCCAATTAAATCCGATTTTCACTCAATTTAATACTGAAATCATAAACCTTTTTTGTCTAAATTCAGTCATTCATTCCTGTGTTTTTTGTTCACTCATTCAGAAGAAAGGAGAGGTAGATCCTTTCTATACAAATTAGATAAGAACAATAGAGAAGAGAAAATAAACAAAAATTTAGGAAAACAAATACTGGATCGTCTCTTGAATGATGGCACTTTTCAGGTGACCAACTTTTGCTCTATTTTTCAGTTTTCACATTTTCTTTAACTAATTTAATGCTGAAATTTCATCTGAAATTTGTAACTCATACCTGTTCATACTAGAGAAGACTAGTTCATTCTCTCATTTTCATTCTAAAAATGAACAACTGGTTCAATTACTCACATTTCAGGATTTCCTGTATTCCTGTCTAGTATACTTAAATCTAACAGACTGTACATTTCCCACAGACATTTCACTTTGCACTGCCTTTTCCAGATATTGTATTTCTGTATTCCTTGACTTTAACATTGCTTTTATGATGATTCATAAAACTGACTTCTGTAACGTAAATGCAATTCCACTGAATACCCTATGAATCAAAGGTGATGTGCTTTTTTGTGTAAATTAACATTACATTCTCAGGAAGATCCTAATTTTTTGTTACAAAGGAAAAAAAACCAAAGAGATGTTTTGCTGGAAAAAGATCAACTAACCTGTTGTGAAAACCCACAGAAGAACTGATATAAAAACTGAGGAAAAATGAAGCAGACATTCTGAAAAACAAAGTGACTGTTGTCAAGCAAAATGCAAGCACTAATTTATATACAATTCTATAGCTATGTATATCATAGTTCCATAACAGTTACAATAGTCAAACATTAGAACCCTGAATTACTCTGTGACAGTTCCTTTATATAATCTTCCATTGCTTACCAAAAGAACTTGGATTGGATGTCAACATTTAGAAATAACAAAACTGTCTAAATATGAACTTTTTCCACCTACACTATCCTAACGAATTTAAGTTCTGAAATACTATTTCCAATGTGAATTAGAAGTTCACTATAGAGACAATCTGGAAGGTACTGGAAATAAGCAGACCAGTCTGAGATGGAATTTGTAGGATATGAAAAAATAAGATAAAAATTTTGGTTTTAAATGTAACATCTATTACAGAATCTATCTATATAATAGCTATCTCTTTTCATGTTCAGAATAAAAACAATAATCCCATTTCAGCACTGCATCTGGTACTCAAGAAAATCTCTTTATGCAATTGCTGCTGGTTTGTACCATTAGCTGCAAAAAATGTATATAGTTAGATATTATCATTTAAGTTTTTGAGGTTTGTGTAATTCGCATAAGCATTCTCCTACCTTATAAAAGAAGTATTGCACAAGTTCAGATATCCTAATGTAATAAAAATGCCCATGAACAAGCAACATTTTTTTCAAATGTTTAAATTTAGGTATTGCATAGTCACTGTTTCTTGCTGCTTGACGACCTTCTTTGCCAATGATTCCTTTAAAAACCAAAAAAGAGATGAAGCTATTTAATAACTAAAGAACTAGTAAAATATATCATTAATTACAAAATTATATAATAATGCTACGGTACTGATGTAATGGGAGATCACAATTGTAACACATATAACCTGATTCTTTGAGACTGCCTGTTTTTAACAAATACACGTTTTTTTGTCATTTCACTTGAAATAATATACTAAGGAGCAGGCTTACCTATACCAACATGTGCTTCTAGAATCATACTGACATCATTTGCTCCATCACCAATTGCTAATGTGATAGGATGTTCTTTTGATAACTTAATCAACTTTACAATCTGGAAAAAAAATTGTGTTAGAAACTCTCCTCTGTAATGGTTTGCTTATTTTGTGTAAGTGTAATATGAAATAGAAATCACTAGGACAGCTTTAAAAGAAATTTCCTGAAGGAACACAAAACCAACAATAATCAATGCAACAGCTATGCATGAAGATCAGTTTCTTCATATTATGAAGTATGTATTCCAAACATTTTTTAAATACTTCCAAAGTACTTTGAGGGAGATGGGACAGGAGGAAAGAAGAGCCAAATAATGGAAGATGTTGTTGAGATTGTTTAATGCTATGTCAGTGCATCAATAAATTAAGAGTGTTCCAGAGACAGAGTGCACGGTTGCAAAGAAATCCTGAAACGAAAGACTAAAAACTTCTGCTTTCTAATCTGCATTGAACTCTTATCCTACCTTTAAGAAAATATATCCGACTCTGTATACCTATAAAACTATTGATGTATAAACTGTCCAAAATTTTGACTTCACCTCTGTAAAACTGGTATAGAGTCAGCTGCAACTAAGAACTTCTACCAACTTCCAGACAGTCGTAGTGCTGGCTAAATACATTTGTTAATGTGAATAAGGGTTACATAAGCTGGACCTGTGCATTGAGAAAATGACATGACAAACTGAAAGAAAAGAAGAAATGTGTATTCCAATACTTGTTTCCTTTAAAAGTTCCTCAGCTATCTTGAGAGGTTTCAGTAATGGAAGGATATGTTTTTACTTGATACAAACAATAAATGCAACAGTCAGATATACTTAAACATGATAACGCACACATTTTTTGTCTGTGTTCTTCTTGGCTTTCCAGTTATGTTAAAAACAGAGGAAAAAATATCACTCTGCAGTAATAAGTAACACAGGTTCTTGTAGTGTCAAAAGCTTGTTAGGTTAAAAAGAGAGCAGTGAGTTTATTTATTAAATATGTTCCTATTAGCATATATCAACCATAAAACTTGAACAGTATGTACCTAAATCAAATTCAGGTGCACAGCTGGGTGCTGTTTTAGCATACCATTATCTAAATTGCTTGCCAGTAGAAATTCACTCCTCTCCTTTTTTTTTTTTTTTACTTTTTCCATTTTAGAAGATACAAAAACGAATGGTAGCATCTTATCATGGTAAGTCATACAGAGTAATAACCTTCAATATTTACATGTGTGCAGAGCTAAACAGCAATTATGAAATTAAACACAAACCTGTGCTTTTTGCAGAGGTGCCATTCGACAGCATAACACTGCACTGCAGTTCCTGCAAATATTAAGGAAGATCTCTCTGTAGTTACCAGAGCTCCCATCATGTCTTGGTTTCATTATTAATGATAATGCTGCTCCATCAATAATTAATCCATAATCTTGCGTATCAGTTGAAAGTCTGTTCAGGGATAAAATATAAACTAAGTGTCACTGTAAAATTCTCAGACACATTTAAAATCTGGCAATAAGAATTATGTGAAAATTAATTCACCAAAAAATGAGTATAGAATACCACAAAGTCAATACACTTCTAAAGGAAATTCCTTGTGTAAGACTGATATTTAACACAGTTTCAAATTCTGCATTATGTTGAAAATATTCAGTGCTTCACCACTGTGAATACATAAATCTGATATCTCAGTGACTTCACCATTGACGGTGAATTTGTAATTAATGACTTTTCACTTTGGTTTGAAAAGGTTCCAAGAACTGCAGTAAGGTAAATCAAGCTGCAGGAATAAAGTTAATTTTGTGGCACGTTCCATTTACACTCAGGAAAAATAAGTTAAGGGGAAAGGCATTTGGTACTCTGATGAGGAAATATTTTTTTTTGCAAATGTCTACATTTACAAAAGTAAATTGTGCCTTGAAGGAAATGCCTAAAAGAAACCTGTTTTCCCAGATGGATAAGGCCACTGTCTACATCTAGAGTAAGGATACTTTGCCTTTAGAGTAGAGGCTAAGTCAAATACAGGTTTACTTCAATTTATACTACTAAAATAAAATAATTATTTATGTTTCCTATAAAATTACAATATATCCTCATCCATAAAATTCTATTAGCAGTATGGCTGTAGTAATTTGAGCATTGCTAGAAGTGTAACCACAGGTAGTAGCTTATTCACTACTTTATCATAAACTGAACAATAGGGGAAGGTAAGACAGTCTGGACTGCAAGAATCATTTTCTGCTGCATCCAAACAAGTTATTTCAGAGCATTCTTGCATCTGCCTGCATTACACAGCATCCTCAGGCTCCAGGTCAACAGTGAATGTTGTATAAATGTACACTGAGGGTTTTCTTATTCTCTTTTCAGTGTTCCAAGGTTATACACTACTGTGCATGGGGTTTTAACAAACATGGTTTCACCAAGACCAGTGTTTGTCAGAAAAACACCATACTTATTAATGTGTATTTTAGGCATCACCATCTTTTTTTACTAGAACACAAGCTATTTTTGCCAAGCAAAATAAAATTCTGTAAACTACATTTATTAACAGTTCCAGATATTTTCACCACTTTGCTACCATTGGCACAAATAGGGCAGTGTCACTGGTGTACAATGATATCAAATGAAAAGATATCATTATGAAGTTCAAGCAATTTACTGAATGTTTGGTGTATTATAGCGAAATATTTTTAGCCTGAATTTGAACATACAGGCAGAATCCTGCTATTACTATCTTAGTACTACTCTCCAGCTTTGGAGATAAAGGAAAAAAAAAACAAAGTAAGGAGTTTTAGCATGTAGAAAATTTGCATCACACAGAAAGTTAAAAAAATATGTTTGATCACACCTTGTAAAGCCTCTGTTGGACTTAAACAAAATGGAACAGATGACACGGAGAAAAATGAATTATTTAACTGAATATACAAATGTTCTGGATTAGATCAATGGTGTATAAAGTGTAAAGACAGCTAAGAAAGATTATCTTATCCAGAGATTTAAGATGTAATGCTAAGATAAAACTTATAGAAAATCTCTATTAAAAAGTATCACAAATGCTTGTTAACTTATTGCTAACAGTTTTATGATGGAAAAATTATTACAGTATCAGTTGTGATTTTTCTTTTAATAGTCAAAGTAGTACCAGAAATGAGATAAAGAACCACGACCGAAAACCTAAATTTGTCTAAACAAGCTTATACTTAATTGCCATACAATAATTCACACATTAGCAACAGAAACTGAAACACACTGCTGATCCTAGGTAATTGGTCAGAATTTCATTGTTTGCAAAATGCCCAGAAGCCCATTTCTGTCCTGAAAATCCAACTTTTTCCTTACCCTGAGAAGGTATCCCTGGTTAAGCTGCCATTTTGTCTTATGACAGTTTTGTTTAGGTCAAAAAGCACATCGTGTAAACTCTGCTCCTCAATTTTCTTTGTGGTTAGCTCAAGTATTTGTGTATTTCTTCTGAAGAGTTTGCAAGCATAGCAAGTAGCTGCAGCAGTCTCCATTTTGTCTCCTGTCAGTACCCAAACTTTAATTCCTGCTTTCTGGAGTGCTTCAATAGTGTCAGCAGCTTTTTCTTGTAGTCTGTAAAGTCAGTTGACAACATACATTGACAGATTGCTTGGAAATGAGAAATGTTTGTATTGAAAGATATTCATAAACTAATAAAAAATTCAGTAGAAGTTAACAGATCTAAGAATTTTCCCCAGAGTATGATTCCAAAAATGTTTAGGGGACTAGTATATGTTTTTCAATCTTTTTAAGACCTAAAGATTATTCTTTCATTTCATCAATACCCATTTTGTAGTCCTGTCCTCTGAAACTTTTGCCTATAACTTGATAAAAAAATTATTATATGCACGTCAATGGTTCGAATACACTGATTTTTGTACACTTAACTACTATTACTTGCTTACTAGGTTATAAAGTTACCATGTGTAACTTCAGTAAGCTAAGGGTGTGGAATTGATTCAAATAAGGGGTTTCCCAAATACATCTCTAATGCAGAAAAAGTCTTCAATTACTTTGTCACCGTCACTGAACTTAAGAAACTAAGATGTACTAACTAACCGATCTTCAACAGCTGTAGCACCAAGTAATATAAAATCTCTTTCTATCTTCTCATACACTTCTGCCAATTTCTTGTCCCGGTCCCGAAGGGCCAACTTTGCAGTCTGAAGCAGCTTCTGTACGTTGCTATATTCTTCTTCTGTGAGCTTTTTATATGCAACACACAGTGTTCGCAGTCCCTCCTAAAGAATGCAATCAAAAGAAACAAAATGCATTTTACAAAACTCTTCTTAGACTTCTTGCTGGTATTTATGCTGAAGGATTTGAAAAAGGAATGTCATAAAGTGACTAAGCACAGACTGGTACAGTACAGTACAGACTAGGATATGGTTCAGCTTAATTCTGTTCTGCTCTAGAAGCAGTTACAACCTGATAGACCAACCTCAATCTCCCAGAAGATAAACAGCTCAGCGATCCAACTGGTTATATCAGATTACAAGAGAAGGTAAAGTCAAGGTAAAGGTTTCCTTCCCTATGTGTATAATTAAGCAGGATGAGTCAGAATAAATAATAGTAATATAAATAGTAGCTCTGCAGAGTCTGATTTCAATGCTGTGTTACAGCAGATGCGCAGACAGGGACCAAACACCACAAAGAGAACTGAAAGTGAAAATTCAACTGTACCATTTCAGTCAAGTGAAAACTAGAATTTAGCTGTGGGTTTCAGACTGCATCAAACTTCTGGACTATGTGATGAATAAGAAAAGGAGTATCTAGATTGTGTAAGGGGGGAAAAGCTACTATAATACAGTAAAGTTTTGCTACCTTTGTAATATATTGCTTCTCACAACACCATTTAATTTGGCACTTCAGCTTCCTTAACTTTAATCCATCCAGCAGGGCTTTGTATAGTTACTTATTATCAAACCAAGAATGAGAATTATTGAAATATCTCCCTGTCTCTTGATATTGATAAAAGCAAGTGCCAGATATTTTCTCTGAGAGGCTTCTGTGTGTGGGAGCCAATCCTATTTTCAATTATGTGGGATGAAAAAATTGATGCTGGTCTGGATTTCTTTCTTGACAGACATTGAATGGATATGATATGTAAATACTTTTCAATTTCATTAGCCTCTTTTACTTGCAATTATCAGACAGCTGTCCCATATAATGAAGCTTGGCAAAGCACTTTTGAGTTTTTTGCTTCAAAACAAAAGCAGGTGACACGTAGGGGGTTTTTTCCACATATCTGTAATAATATTTTGTTTTCAGTTTGAGTATAGGATGCTAGCAAATTATATGGTATGTAAGACTGGCAGTTGTCCTGCATTGCAATGAGTTCTGTATATTTTTGGACACAGCAATCTTCAAATACTACTTTTACGTAAAACCAAGTTCTGAATTGCTTTTAAAGGTGATCAGCCAGTTCATAGCTGATTTTTAGCAAGCAAAAGTACAAGATAAGGATCACTGCACTGCCTCCGTAGAGCTCGTAAAGCAATCAAAGGCAGCAAATTACAGTTGCTAAGGCTAGGGACAGAAACTAGCAATAGTTTTTACGGTGATTTACATGGAGTTTTTCACTTTTCTTCTATTTAAAAATTAATTCAATCCACAATTGTGAAAATGCCATACTAAGAGCTAACTGATGACCTCTGGTTTAACATACAGTTGCGTATATCTAATGTATCCATATTGCACCACAAGTGACATTTGGAAGATGAGATGAAGGACAGATGCAAATAAGGGAGTTACACAGACTGCTACCCACAAAGCCTGAGTGAACCTTGACACAGAATAACCTTGGTGCCTGTAAAGAGAAATCTGTTAGCAGATAAAGCAGGCAGTCAGAACACTAAATTTCTTTTTGACACTGATATCACGTGAACAGATCAATAAAATGGAATCTTACCACTGCATTGCGTTCTACTCGGGATCGGACTTGTTCAATTTTACCTTCTTTAACCCTAGGAAATATGGAGGAATCTGCTCCCTTACAAAACAGAAATATATCACCTAAAAGAGACAGCATATGGAATTCAAAATGACCAAATATACTTTCTTCAAAAATCATCCAAAATGATAAGCTTTCAAAATGTTTTCTTCCAACATTTTTATAACATTTGTACTCATGCTAGTACCTGGTTCCTTATTTTATAAAAAAGGCACACAGACTGTGTTTAATGCTTAACTCTGACAAATCTGAAACAAATTCAAGTGAAACAGAAACATCTAACAGAATGTGACAGCCCTACCTGTTGAAGACTTAACGATTACACTCATTCGCCGTCTCACAGAATCGAAACTGAAAACCTGCAATAATTCAAACCTGAAACAGATCAAGCATAAATTAAACATTACTTCTAACATGGAAGATTATGTTGAGCACTCGGGAATATGGAACTAGTACAGAATGAAACAGCCAGTTGGAAATAATAAATAAGGAAAGCCCTTAGCTCCTAATTACTTTTAATAGAACTTGTGATGTCCCTAAGTATGTTTGGATGTATAGTCAATCTAATTTATTTAAGCAGAAGACTAGAAACCTTGCAGCAGAACACTGTACTGACTACAAAGTAAGTTTCTATGTATAATACTTAGACATAGCTTTAGAACTTGAAATGCATGCTCACACACAAGTCTTTATTTTATATTTTTTCATTTTTACTATTCCTAATCTCCCAGAAGTGTCGACCTAATTCCATAATCTTGCTCAAATGTTGATGATTTATTCAAGTGAAAAAAAATCCCTTCTATTTACTGGTTTTATACTTGCCATTATTTCTATGATTTGATTTTGTCATGTGTTCCTTTCCTTTCTAAGAGGAAAAATGAACACAGTCTCCTGTTGCACTGCTTTGGTTTCATTGGTTTGTATACTTTTATCATTTACTCTCTTACCTATTTCCATTAAATTAAGAGAGCCTCTCTTTTTCCAGCACAAACATAAAATATCCAATCATTAATCCAAACTTTTTCAGGATTTATCTCTGTCCAGATCTGCTTGTTTAATTACATCCTTCAGTCCTAAGTGCTTTTAACACCCTAGAAATTCAGACCTGTGCAAAGCTACATCAGGCCTATGTCTACAAACTGTGATGCATTTGAGAGAAAATTCTCAAAAATTATACTGCTTTCTTCTGAGTCACCAAATTATACTGACTCCAGTTCTTATGAGCTGAGCCAGAAAAAGTCAGAAGTAGCCTTGGAGAAAAATTCTCCATATTATCCTAAAAGCAGGTAAAGTAACAGTGGGGTTCTTATATTTGTGAGCAAGAGTCCCTGTGTAGTTAGCAGAGTACCCAAGAATGAAGATCCAGATACACAACAGACTTAACTAGCAGACACCTAGAGAAGTTAAGGTGAATTTTCAAGGTTATGTGGGTACTGTGGAACAGCTGTACTATTTCAATGTTATTGAAAATTTGACTCATATTATGGTCCACAAAATTTATTCTACAAATATTACTCTCCTGCAAATTCCATGGATTATTTGTGAACAACAAATTGGGTACACAGCATTTTTTATTAAGAATATATTATTTACCATTATAAAACCATCAGGAACTATTATATTAGGTTATGAATTCCATACCACACCTTCACTGTTATATCAATATTTTATACTGCATACAATGTCAAAAAAATGACTAAATTTTCCTTATTTTTCTACTAAAACGTAAGGGTCCTGGCTTTCCTGACTTAAAAATTCACGTGTAGGGAAACAATGGTTAATTCAACACATCAAGAAAAGCTTGTCATCAGTCTGTTTTGTTATATTTTTAACCACTCACTTTTCTATGTTATTTTCCCGATTTAAGATCTCCATGTGATTGTCTTTCAGCCTTAAATAGGTGTAACCAAGTCTGTAAAATGAAACACAGAAGAGAATGAATGCACCAAACATATAATTATCCAGTTTAAGCATGTCATAATGATTTAAGACTGAGCCCACAACAAACCAACACCAAACCCCCTGGTTTTAGTTGATTTTAGGCTATGAATATTCATGAATTCATGTTAAGACAGGAAACAGCTGTAGATTACTTAGTGTTTGTTATTAGAATTTTTGATCTGAAAACAATTTTGAGCTTCAGTGATTAGATCTGTAGTTTAGAAAAATATAATATCCAAGTACACACATACCTCTGTATTCCTTCAACTAAAGCAACTTCATCAGGTGATGATGATATATACATACAAGATCTTGATACGTGGTTTTTCTTCAAGCCATCTACACTGTCATCATCCTTTACCTGAACAGTGTGGCAAAGACAAAGAGCTCGAAAAAATAGCTCTTCTCTCTCCTGAAAAATAAAAGGGATGGTTGTTATTACGTGTTATCACTTGGAAACTCTTCTTTTGGGAGGTGATCAATATCACTGATTACTGCTGATTACTAATCAGACAAAGGCAGGCTCCTTGAGAGGGAGCCAGGTCTTTCCCTGTGGTAACCACACAATTGTGTTACAGCTCTTTGTACCCTTAGGACTGCCATACAGGTCAAGCTAATGATGCAAAAAAAACCCCAAGTGCATCTTCCACCTCTGAATGCCTAGATGTGGCTGAAGGTGTTCTTTATTTTTGCTTAAGCTTTAACAACCTGTATTAATTAAATACTAGTATTTAAGGTATAATTTAGAGGTTCTGAGTTCACACAGAAGCTTGTAGTACCTGGAGCACACGACTTAGCAGACCTTACAGATTTCAGTCTCTTGAGCAGCTTGAACACCCCTCAGAAGTAAATAAATTACTGAAACACACATATTTTGGCAGCTCCAGCCAACCACTTCCCATAAAATTTCAGATGGTTTGGTAATGACAGCTCCTGGCACCAGAAAGAGATTTCCATTTCATGAATACCTGTGTTGTATCTTTATGTCTGAAACCCATTCTTCTGTGCTGTTAAATACAAACCGTCTGTACCATTGTGATTCCAAGATAAAAACTCATCACACCTTGGGACCACATTCTGAGGGCCATGGGTGAGAGACATAAAGCTGCTGAATTACACCAACATATTTTAGGAGACTTCATTTTGTCACAGCGAAGGGCATGATACGAAATGAGTGTGAATGATATGACACTGAACTGATGTAATAAAAAATTAATTGTACTTTGGCTGTAATTACACTGCCCATATACACTCTGTTCATCTGTTGACACATGAAGACTCATGAAATTTCAACTAATTTTGCTTTACATGGCAAATAGCCACAATACACACATGCTGTAGGTAGCACACTTCAGATATGGCTAAATTAAGTCACATTTTAAAGTAATTTAATTTGATCATAAACCATTCTCTGGCTACATTTTCACTCAGTGATGACTAAATAAGTGCTTGCACTAAGCCCCCATTTTCCCCTTTATGGAGTTTTTTGTCCTTTTCTTGCTTTCCCTGTTGTAGCTAATGTTAAATAGAAACCAGTTATCTGTGTCTGTAGAAATTAACCAGCAAAAGTTCTGTATTTGGTGTTTAGAACAGCTTTACAACTGCATTAACATGAGAAATTTCCCATTAAGCCTTTAAATCTTACTCTTAACTAGGAAATGAACATGTCTATGCAGTTATCTACTTGGATTAGGAAAACTCAAGAATGTTGAATTTCTGATATTTCCTTCATCAGTACAGTTCAATTTTCATGTTTCATTGTAAAAAATCAAGAACATACAAAGAGTTAGCATACCTTTCCACTACTTCCTGGAGATGAATCAATCATATCAATGCCTGTACAATCATGGAGGATTTGTCCATTGCAAATAACATGTGGTACATAAACATGCCCCTCAATGCAACATTCTACAAATTCCATATTGTTCTCAGTTAATGTTCCTGTTTTATCTGTGAAGACATACTCAATCTGCAAATGAGCACAAAATAAAAATAGCAGGAACGTGAACAGAGATTTTCCAATGTCTCTGAACAAAACTGAGTTTAATACTGGGTTACACCTTCCTTTGAAAATCGTTATGCTCTTTCAGAGAAGGAAGACAACAATTTCTTTTGGCAGCTATCTTCATAGAAATATAGGCCCTGAAAGGTTTTATTCTATGGGAGTATCAAACGATGCTATCTTCTGCCTCATAACACGTGTAAATGATGTGTTTAACCTACTTCCACTCTTCTCTCTAGGTACTTTTCAGTTTTTAATGTCTTTCTTGCTGCAAGACAGGTATTTATAGAAACAAAATGCATACAAATTTCATTTCCCAGGGATTATTGTTTAATGCACATGCCTGGATTTGGATCACTTACTGTCAGAACAGTCTTTAGAGTAATATCAGAATTCCCCACTACAATTGCTTTAGTTTAACTGAGGTTTGTAGACATATACAGTTAAACACATGGGCACTGTAATTGCCCTGGAAACACACATCTTGTCTCAATATTGAATTTTTCATTAATTTTATCTTTTACAGTGAGCCCCAGCATGTAAGGATAAATATAAGTCTAAAAATAAAACCAAAATCTGAACTACCAACTAGAAGAACTGGATTGGCTCAATTTTGGATCTTGGATGTAGGTATTGTATACATATTGCATGTCATATTTGATAAACTAAGAGACTGAAGTAAGGTAAGGCACTGAACGATGACAATAATCTCTTATTTAGAATTCATCAGATTGTTTATCAAAATTCCCCATTTATGCAGTGCACTGAACAAACTAAAAGCCAAATAAATTTTTTCTCAGGCTTCAAAAACATCATTAATTATGCACACTTTCCACCGAGATTGACTTTTATAATATTCATTAATCTGAAAAGACAAATGCCAAATTTTCCAGTGGCTTTTTATCTGTGCAAAAAATACCCACAATTAAACATTTTTCAGACTGGGTAGGATTTATACAGATTATTTTCATCTCAACCCCTACATTCAGTTTTATCATAAAAGTTACAAAATCAATCATTCTTTTAGTCACTCAGCTTTGTCACAGTGTTTCCTCATGCTCAGACAGACCCTTCAGTTTCAGGTTGTGCCCACTGCCTCTGGTCCTGTCCCCAGGCACCACTGAGAAAATCCTGGCTCCATCCTCTTAGCGATCTCCCATTCAGGCATTTGTATACATCACAAGATCTTCCCTGACCCTTCTTTCCTCCAGGCTGGACAGTCCCAGCTCCCTCTACTGTTTTTGCCTGAGCCATGCAAAGTCCAGTCCCTTGGCTGTCCTTGTAGCCCCTCACCAGGCTCCCTCCAGTATGCCCACATGTCTGTATTGAGGAGCCCAGAACTGGACACAGCACTCCAGGTGAGGGTAGGATCACCTCTCTCGACCTGCTGGCAACACTTTGGCTAGTGCAGCCCATGATACCACTGGCCCTCTTTGCCATAAGGACACACTGCTGGCTCATGTTGAACTTGATTTCCACCAGGACTCGCAGGTCCTTTTCTGCAAAGCTGCTTTTCAGCAGGATGGCCCCCAGTCATCCAAGTCATTAATGATCAGGATGGGAGCCAGCATTGACCCCCAGTGCACACTGCTGATACTGGCCTCCCTCTGGGCACTGCTGACCTCCACCCTCTGCTCCCAGCTGTTCACCCTCTTTTCAATCCACCTCACTGTCTGCTCATCCAGGCTGTAATTCAGCAGATCCTCTTCCAGGATCTTACTGGAGACAATGAAAACTGTCTGCCATAATAATGAAATACCTGGTAACACTCTTAGTCCAAATAGATATGTATCCTTAAAAGCTTTATTACCAGTTCAACTAAAAAAGAAAGAAATACAGCATCGTGTTTATTTCAAAAACCTATAAAAACATTTTAAACTGAGATCTTAAATATTTTCTCAAGCAAAATTTATCTGTATCTGTCTCAACGTGATGATTTTCTTAACACAGAACATTTTCTCAAAAATGAGACTGATGATTGATTGTTTTAATGGATGAAACTTGAGACTTGTGGCACTGGAAACACAGTGCCAGCCTAGTCAGATAAAAAGGGTTTTTTTCCATCTAACTTTTAACCTGAGGAAGGTAGATGCTTATGTAATTTCCCTCTACAATCAATGGAGAGGAAGTGTTCATCCCGTAATACTATAGTACTACTAACTGAATTCCGCTGATTGAATAAGAAATCAAAATTTTTGATTCTGAAAATAAAAATATCTCATATTTTATTTTTAAAATTAATCAGCACTAAAGAAAAAGCACATGTAGCACAAAAACCCTTCAAGTGAAAAACAAAACCAAAAAACCTTGAAGAGCCAATTTTAAAATAGAAACCTACAGTAGAAACAGTTGAAAAAAATTATCATTCAATGAAATTTACCTGTCCCAACTCTTCATTGAGGTCAGAAGTGTTCACCAGTGGTCCTTCACCCATATCCTCATCAAACATTTCCTCATCCCATGCAATGAAGTAAGAACCAAGAAATTTCTGCATTTCCACAGTGACATACATGGATACAGGAATAATGTAGTTGAAAAGAACCATAAATGCAAGGAAGTCTGTAAAAGCTTGAAGAAACTGTCAAAGAAACAAGATGAAAATACTGATTTTTCATGTACCATTAAAGACTGCAAGATTACTACATGTATTTACAAATAGTTTTTTTCAAACAAGTTTTGAACAGTAAGCAATGCCTTTCATAGCTCACAGTTCAGCACAGGATGTAAACCTTCATGATTTATAACATCACAACTGGCATGCATTAGAGCTTTTTGTTTTAAATTTGCACTTTTCTTAACAGATATACAGGTGTAGAATACTGTTACATAATAATGCTTTATTGTAAAGTTCTAGAGCAACTAATGAGCATAGTGTAGACTTCCTGGGGAACAAGGAAAACAGGTACATTCAAAAATTACCAGTAAAAAAGCATAGTTCCACAGCAACTCCCTCAAGGATTACCAAATTAAATAACTTTCAGGCAGCACTTCATAAATAAATAATGGGATTCCTTTCCCTCTCTCAACATAAGCAGAACATATGCACTTAATCTGGCTCAACTTTTCAGTAGTGGAGACTTGCTGGAGCTACAGTCAACCTGCTGAGCAGGTTGAGAGTTCAGCTGGTGGTAATGAGAACTCTAGAATGCCTGCCTAGCATATGCTCCTCATGCTTTAGGGTAAGGAAGCAAATTTTCCCCTAGTCTGATTGGGAGGATTTAATGAAATAAATGTTGTGTTTCTGTAGGGCAGGGTTCAGTTCACTGCTCTGGATCTTCTGGCTATCCATTCAGGACAGTGTCCTTGTTCCTGTAAGAACAACTGGCACTGGTGACTGATGCCCTCCAATGCCACAAGTGCTCATAACAGAGCAATATGAAATTAAGCTTTTGATGGCCATTTTTATGGAGAATCCTACAGTGGATTATTTTGAACATGTCTCTTACAGGACTGCCAGTAGCTGTGGGATTCCTTCTAGGCCTTGTATTTCTCTGCAAGAGGTCAATTCTTTAGTAATTTATATAAATGACAGGACGCTCCAAAACACTTTCATGAAGCTTTTTATACTAAACTAGACATTCTCATCAGTTAAATTCACATATACAATTTAAGGGCAAAAATTTAACATACAAGCTTTCTACAAATACACTACCATCACTGTCAGAAAAAAAGCATGAGTAGTATGTAAGCAGGTTGCATATACTTTTCAGTAGAATCATTATAAATTAAGGGTTTGGGGAAACTTTCTTGGTATAATAATTTATTTCCATACCAAATTTCTTTTCTTTTCAGGCTCTGTTTTCTGATTATACCATGGCTCATCACGAAATGGTTCACTCTGCCAGGCATACTTCAGAACAGTATTTATTAGTGCTTTACTGACAAGAATACAGAGGTATACAACAAGAAATACATTCATTGATCTAAAAAAAAAAAAAAAAAGCAAAATAAGAATCCCATCAGCATATAAACTACAGAGTTTATTAGAAAATGTTATACTTGTTCATCACACTAATATTTGCTGCAAGTGTAACAGTGCTAAGATGGTAAATAACTTCCACAGTGCTTTTCCAATGAGGAAAAACATTATTGACATTATTTTCTATTTTTAGTTTCTATTTTTCTGCTTTTATAATTGTTTCCAAAATGTGTGTGACAAATTAACAAAACTTGTGAAAACAAAAGCATAGATAGAATCGTAACGGAACAACTGGGCTTGTATCTGCAGACCTTTTCATGCCACTTTGCTGAATCATTGTAAGATCACTCCCATAAGTACTTTTATAGAAATATAAAACCAAAAAAGAACATTTTGCTACGTAGCCGTAATGTTTTAACTCTAGACAAATCAAAAAAAAGAGCAAGAACACTTTGCAGTTAAGATTATATTTTCATTAATGATGGGCATGAGGTAAAAGCCATGGGTTACACATCAATAACAGTAGAAAGAGACACATCGTGACTGCTCAGTCACTGTGTAAGAGAAAGGCTGTCAGCTGGTCAGTACATCTTGCCTCAGTCAATGACATCTTGTTTTTCTGGACACCTTAATTAGAGCTGATGATTTCAGATAGCAGAGTAGGAATAGAAAATAGTCTCTATTTTAAAAATAGTAAGCAACCAATATCAGCTCACCCCTTAAGGATAGCGCTGCCTTACTTTCCCATCATAGATGTCTGTATGGAACTCATTAATTTTAGCTAAACCATGGAAAACATGCCACAGACAAACATTCTTACTGCAGCTGATCCAAAGTGAAGTGCATTTAAAAAGTTGTTTTTCCTGAATTCGAGACTTAATTGCAATAAAAAGCATTGAATGCTAGGATTATAAAAAACACAGACTTGGAAAACTGTCAGTAAATGTACTCTAAACAGTGAAAGAAAAGTCTTATGGAACAATAAAACATCAAACATTAAAAAGCTAAGCATTAAATCAAAATGGCTTTATTTTTTAAACATCTAACAAGAATAATTTGCTATTGAGAACCTCATTTATAAAGTGTTATATGACTTGCATTATAAGTAAAAAATTATTTTAAAAGAAGTAAGTTTTAAGTCCCTCTACCTCTTTTTTCATTTAAATCACTGAAACATACACTTTCAGAGGAAAAAAAAATTGATTTGCACAATTTAAACATGCAGCTTTCAAACCCCAAAATAAGTATTAGAAATTTTACTTCTCTACAGCAGATCGCTTCTGTGATTTTGACTGGTAATTTAATGCCATCTTAGTTTCCATGCCAGTGTAGATAGCAACACCTGAAATTAGATAACTTGTTTTATTGAAGATTGCACAGTGCAGTAACTTCAAAAGAGCACAATTCATTAGATTATTATACTCTGTAATTTCTTTAATTCTTTAGTCTGAAGAGAGAAACCACAGATTTGGATGATAACCCAAAATTAGAAATGCCTTTATTATCTTGGTACTTGGAAATTTTAAGCACCATTTACATCCCATTCCAGTCACAGTTTCCAACTAATGAGGTGTTTCTATGTAACAACATTAAACCTTATTACAAAGCTGTAAAACAAGGGACCCAATAGAAATCAAAAGCTCAGTAGTAACTGCAGGCTTGTGACCTTCTTTGGTGTTTGCTTATTACTTCAGGGTCCATTAAAATAATCAATAGAAATATTTACCAAAGATTTTTTCTGTGTTCTTTAAAGTGGCTCCTCTAAGAAGCAGATTTTCAGATCCTAATGGCCTGCAAAGGTAAGTATAACAAAATGTAAACATTGAGAGAAAACCATCAGACCTTAGTGGAGGTCACATAAAAGAGGAAATCAGTTTTACTAAAAATCTTTTATTTTATCAAGTTACAAGGCATATTTAAAATTTTAAAGTGAAAATTAAAAATAAACAGATGCCTAAAATTAAGCTCATCATTTCACAAGTCAAGCCTTAAACCAATGTACCTAAACCCCCAATATGTAGGTACCCAAATGAAGACTCAACATGCTAATTGCACAGTACTTATTCTTAAAAATATTAATTCTATTATTTTTAGGGCTGTATAAACTATGATGTCCTGTATATTAGAACTACTTAAGGACAATACACTCCTCCATTTTATTTTAAGTATAAATGGTATACAAGATATTTTTGATACCTACTTTAAACATTTTTAAAAATGCTGATAAATATAGGTTAAATAATTTATTGAAGAGTATAGGAATTAATGGAAGGACCTCAATGAAATTTAAATAATATTTTGGAACATTATATGTACACCAACCATCATATGAGTTCAAAACCAAGGACTACTTTACAGACAGACTGCATGCAGAATTGTCACATTCTATCTATGCAGCAATAAAAATAACAAACCAAGAAGTTCATTCAGTGTTTTCAAATGTTATTCAAAGTGCCCTTGTGGTATGAAACCCCCCCCCAAAAAATCGAGAACCTCCAAACAAACAGGGCCACAATTCTGAAGTAAAACCTGAAACTAGTTTCAAGAAACTAGTGGAACAATGCCATATGAATGATCCAGATCAATGGACAGTTTCCATAGCAGACTGTACAGAAAACAAGGTATCTGTGGATACACTGAGGTTAGGAAGGCACTTAGCCAGCACTGAGCAACTCCCCACATGCTGGGATTTAGGGTATCACCCCAGCAAGCAGCTTTTTCCTCCTATTGCTTTGCCTCTTTGTGGCAAGAATCAGAACAAAATCAGGTACAGCAAGTTGGACGTTGCCTTTCTTCAACACACAGCACTATGGACATTTTAGACAGAAGTACGAAAACACTGAGTAAAATTAAACACAAAAAAAATTACTTGACATGTTCAAACCCTTCAAAATCTAAAAGATATGGAATACACAAGTGATACTATTTATATTTAGTGCACTACTAAGATCTCATGTTAATGGGGCAGTATTGTACAAGTACTGTCAAAATCCTATCAACATCATTTAGAAACTACATACATTTCAGATAAAATTGAAGTTGAATAAAGACATTAAATACTAATGAAGAGAAATGTGATTAGAAGATGAAAAATCAATTATTTATGAAAGAGCAATCTGGAATCTTCTAAGAGAAAAATATTCTATCACTAAAACCAAGCAGCACAATGTTGGTGAATCAAAGGTAATTCTCATTATTGATACTTATTTTCAACTGTGAAATACTTAAACATGTAGAAACTCTGGATTTCCCCACCTTGCAATAGGCTCATTCCTATCATGGTAAACATTTATTCGACCAACAAATCTGAAAGGGAAATATACAAGTAGTTTAACAGTACTGCTGACAGATTATTTAAGAAATATTTTCTAGACAGTATGCATCACAGAGACCATTTTTCAACTGAACAGGTTCCAATTATCCAGAACATGAACAAGAACATAAGAGATATATATGGATATACACTTAAAACATGTAAATACAAAAATACACAGAATGGTAACTTGACATAAATTTTGGATATAAAGAGGTAAAAAAGATTATAAAACTAGGGATAAATCTTCTAAGTTGACCTATGAACAAGAAATAAAAAGTCTTATTCCCTAAACTACCTGAGATAAGTCAGAGCAATTACTATCTTTTACAACATCTAAAGCCTACAACTAATTAAAACCAAAGCAAACCAAAGCATCAGTAAGTAATTCTTCCTCTAAATGTACATTTTATCAGTATGTGGTGGCTTGACCCTGGAAAGCAGCTAAGCACTCATTAGCCTCTTACTCCTTCCCTCCCCAGCAGGATAGGGAAGAGAACTGAAAGGGCAAAAGCAAGATCTTGACAGTTTAATCACTGAAGGGAAAAAACCCAAGTGACACAAAGGCAACCACTGACCACCTTCCATGAGCCTGCCGATGTCCAGCCAGTCTCCAAGCAACAGCTGCTTTGGAAGACTGCCCCCTGCCCTCTGGTTTTATTGCTGAGCATGACACTATAGGGCACAGACCCTCTGGTCAGCTGAGGTCAGCCATCCCGGTTGTGTCCATCCCCAGCCTCTTGCCCACCCTCAGCCTATTTGCTGGAGAGGCAAAATGAGCAACAAAAAGTTGACACTGGGTAAAAATTTGGCAACAACAGCTAAAACCATGGCGTGCAATTAATGTTGTTTCAGCCTCAGAGCAACAACACTGCACTACCCTGGCTCTTCTCCACAGTCAGTGTAGAGAACTGATTTCATTCAAGCCAGACTTGGTACACTGTATTTGGAATACCACTGTCCAAGTGGACAACCTAATGCCATGGGGATTTAAGCTGGACATTAGGGTTCCCAATGGTAGAGGAAACTGGTGAGCTGGCGGGCCTGTTACCCCGAAAGGGAACCTCTGAGGCTCAGAGGAGTGCAAACCTGTGTGCTTAGAGAACATACAACATGGTAGGGCCACATCTGAAGACAGTAATGTACAGTTGGTTATGATGCATCATGATACAAAATAACCACATGCTTTTGGAAAAAAAGACTCACCACTGTGTTTTGTTGAGAGGTGAAGTTTCAAGTAAAAATCAGCAGAGATACAAGCTGACTACCAATAAACACTTTGATTATTTGTGTGTCAACAATTGTCCCAAAGAATTACACGAGCTATACTAGCATGAGTTTCAACTTGCATTCACTTTGAGAGCCAAGTACTTAAAACAAGGATCAAGCAAGTGATGGGCTTGATATTCTAAAGAACCTGCTCTCAAGCAGATATCTAAACCAGCTTCCTAATCACCCAGATCACAGAAAAGAGATGCCTTCACATCTCAGAAATAAGCAATGATTTTTCTGCATCTTCCAAGAGTATTTGCTGACAAAAGAGTGCTTTTTAGCTTGACATCATACTGTTTTCTGCGTATTATTTCAGCTATTTTTTACAGTGGTAGAGAAAACAAATGTTCTCTTAGTGGTATAGGACCTTTTGTATTACTGTTTAGAAAGAAACCGCAAAAGAAGCTTCTCAAGATTTCTCATTCAGTTTAGTGGAATAGTGTAGAGTTCTTTTGTAAAATATTGGGTGTTGTATGACTTTATACAACTGTAGACATTTTTCTTCATGTTCTGCATTAAAGTGTTTTCCTAATCATGACGGTCTCATGCTGTCATTAGCTGTGATATCATTTCAAAGCCTGTGGTGTAAGGCTCATGGTTAACAGCAGCAGATGAAAATCTGTATTTAAAATAGTCTTGACAATTGAAATTTTTTTTCTGGCTGACCTTTCAGATCTGATTAGATTGATAGTAGCTTTACTTTGTAATGTGAGTGATGATGTTCTCTACCTCGACTAGAAGTGCTTCCCATTTACTTATTGTTCGTTTGTGCTGGAATGTTACTGTTTTCTTCAATGTGCAATATCTTTGCAAGAGTCTTTTTAAGCCACTTCAGCATTTTGTGAGTGTTATTTAGTTAAAATGAGACAATACGATCTGTAAATCCATTATAAATGACAGTACTTCACAATATGCTGAAAGTAAACAAGTGAGTGCCACGGGGAACTCCTCCACATTGTGGAACACTCTCTTCCTCTAAAGAACCTCACAAACTGTATCTGACATACAGAGAGGGTATGGATGCCAATATCAAGAAGCATACCAAGTATTAGTAAAGCTTACTTTCTTTCTTATTTTTTATTTTAAAAAAAGAAACTGAAGTTCTAAAGTTTTTGCCACATTCCTCAGTGGACTGTTTTGTGCTATCCCCCTTTGGAAATCAGTACCCCTGAGCACAACTATGGAGCTACCTGCACAGAAGGAGTATGGATGGAAGACCTACTTCAAGCTCACTTTGGGGCTCACTCTAACCAGAGAGATGCAGCCAGTATCTTTTCATTATGCTATTTTTATGATTTATTGCTCAGGTACCTTAAATGAAAGAAGTAAGAATTATTGTCTTACTTATAAAGGTCAGGCTGAGGTTGTTCACATTCAATGGTAGCATGTAGTGCATCGATTTCTTGTTCACTGTGAAATGCCTTTGTGTCTTGAACAGCATAGTAAGTCTGGAATTAATAAATGCATGTAAATAAAATAAAATTAAAAAGAACAGATATACAAGACATTAACCTGTACATACACTGAAATTTAGTAACTTTTATGTAGGACCTCATCATTCAAAGAAGAATCTCTAAATGCTCCTATTTGGGCATCATCTTACATGGTGTTTTCCAACCTTTTTTTAAAAATAATTCCACAGTTAAGTGCAAGCACCTTGCAGTGTATTCATAAATCAGGTCACTATGAAAGCATATAAGCACAAAAAGTTAGGGTATTACCACTGTAATCTGCATGCCTATACTAGACACAGACAAAATCACAAATAAATGTCAAAGCTTTTAATAAAATCGTATTACTTTTAGAGAAAGGAAGTAAGATGGTAGAAACATAAATTACACCCAATTAGTGTACCTGCTGACACATATAACTATGAAGTCATATTGTTATCTGTGTCAAAAATTAAAAGCAAAGTTTGCCTTAAAAAGAAAATGTGGAACATTTAATTACTTTTTGACTGGATTCACCATCCAAACCAGTTGTTGTAACAAAACATGTTCCATCTTCTCTACTACTTGATAGGAATATTAAATCACACGGGAATTTTTCATCTTCTTTTACCATTACAATGTCTCCAACCTAAGGCAAAAACACAAGAAAATAAAATGCAGGTATACAGCAGCCCAAATTTCAGATTTCAAAATTAAAACCTAGATTAACACAAATATTTTGAAAAGTCAACAATTTTTATTTACACCAGGATTTTAACACAAGAGTAAAGGACTACAGAGGTATCTCTGGAAAACTGAATTATGTCTTGTGGAATGACTGAGATTACATGTTTCTGGCTTTCCTCTCAGGATAACCCTGCAAGTACTGTCTTATTAAGTTTTGCAACATTATTTGAGAGATGGAAGATATTATCCTTGTTTAAAGACTTAATACAACAAAACCATTTCAAAACCACCACGTGAGCTGCTCTTAGACACAGCTGAAAAAGCTAACAATTTCATCTCCTGATGAAAATAGGACACTTTTAGCACAAATTTTGACTAGAAGTCCATTCTATTTTTATTCATGTTTAAAGGTGAGCAAAGTAATTTTTATTCATGGAAACACAGCCAATATTTTACAGCATGTTAGAATGTTACAACAGAACAGCCAACCAATTACAAATTCAAAATATTCTTAAAAATCATTCAAGAAAAATGAGGTGTTCTACACTTTCAGAGGTTAAACAAGTGGCAAAGATATAATCCATGTTCTAAGAATAACGATTTAAAAAAAAAAACATCAAAAATACATAATTCTTGCAAATTTTCATCTGTTCACTACATTTTTATGTCATAATTTATTATAACAAGACTCAGCTTAATCATTGTTCTTGTTATATGCTTATGAAGCTAAATTCCACTATCCTTAGCAGTTGGCAGGAGTCACTTAACTCCATTTAAGTAAAACAGTCTGATAAAAATCAGCAATAGTGACATCCAAAAATAAAACTTCAGAATGATTATAAAAAATGAGATTTATCTAATTGTAGATATGAAAAAGGTTTTTCTTTTTCTTAAACAATAGTAATGAAAAACTGCAGATTGTACAACAGCATAGGAGAACACAAACTCTAAGCACACCTGCAACAGTCGGGTATGAAATTCTCATTTTCCTCAACCCAAGCCAAACAAAAGTACTAGCACATAGCATCTTCATAAAATCTAAAAAGTATTCCAGCATTTGCCACTACGTCAGCTGAGGATGCAAAGAGCACAGGGACAGGTTCTTTCTGGTGGAAAGTGACAGGATCTGAGGCAGAGGGCACAACCTGGAACATGGGAGGGTCCATCTCATCTTCCTCACACTGGTGACTGAGCACTGGAACAGTTGCCCAAGGGAGGGAGTGGATTCTCTGTCCTTGGAGGAACTTTAAACCTGTCTAGATGGGGTCCTGAGCAAACAGCTCTTGGTGGCCCTGCTGGAGTTGGGGGCTGGATCAGAAAACTTCCAGAGATGCCTGTCTCAACCATTCTCTGTGTGAAAAAGAACTCCATTTTTAGCTTTTTTTTTTTTTTCCCCTTTAATCAAGTGTACTCAGGTTTTAGCTGCAGAGGGGTCAACTTTATACAACCTAGTCTGTTTTCTCACGTTATATAGATTTGAGAATTTCACCCATTTACAAATAAACATAGATATCCCTTTCTATCCCATTCAAGGTCTGTCTCTCCTATCATTTAGTCACTCAATATACACCCTCTGAAAGCAATAAACAGCAGAGAAATTACTAAAATATGGGCAACAGATTAACCACTAAAATTCGAAATCCAGTTGCAAGGTACTTTATTTTTGTTTGGAATATTTAACCGGTTAGTTAACACACCTGGAATTCTCAAGTATGTAATGTCCTGATTTCTCCTGTTACCAGGTAGCTCTAGGCAGAAGCTATCCCACTCAAATGGAAGGTCACAGCAGAAAGGCTGTGAACATTGTTGATACATTTATGCACAAAAGCAGCAGAGCAGAAAAAGACATCCAAACAAACATATTAAAAAAAAGAAAATTCCAAACAAATATCTATCAAATTTTCTGGGTTCTAAAGAAAATAATGTTAAGAAGTTCATCTGCTCACCAAAAAAAACCAAAAAAACAAAAAAAACCAAAACCAAAAAAAACAACCAAAACAAAAAACTCCACTAATTTCTGAAAAGATATCAGAAAGAGAATGTAGCAGCATTCAAAAGTTCAGTGAAAAGATTATGATTTAATGGGTTTTGAGAAAATATTTAGAATGTGTCGTGTCTGTACATATGCATGTATCTCTGTACATAGCACTGACTGTCACAATCAGGCTTAAATAAATTATTAATGTGCGTAATAGTCATTATAGCTCATGCCAGAGAGCATTCACGGCCAGGTTGAACAAAATCACAAATAAATGTCAAACAACATGAACAACCTGATCTGAACAACCTGGCCTAGTGCAAGGTGTCCCTGCATGGCACAGGGACTGGAACTGGATGATCTTAAAGTCCCTACCAACACAAAGCATGCTATGATTCTGTGATAATCACAGCAGAGAGGAAATAGAGAAAAGATAAATCATGACAGAAATTCCAAGTTAAAAATGAAAACTGAAAGTAACATTTACAGAAGCAGTTAATTCAAGTCAAGCAAAACAGCCTGAGAAAATCAGCAGTAGTAACATCTAAAAAGAAAATTTTAGAATGATGATAATAAATGAGATTTATCTAATCTCATTAGACAATTTAACTCATTAAGAGTTCAATTTTATAAAAATGATTTATTCAGAGGCATAAAACTAAAAATTAGTATACTGCAGCTCTAATCATTAAATGCAATGAATGTTTCATCATCATACTACACTTCTGTACAACTTGTTTTATGTGTGAAGTGTACAAGAAGGTTGAAGTAAAGTGACTCACGAAACCTGTTAAAGTCATAGTTACTTACTCTTAATTTTTGGCTTTGCTTTCTAACCAGTTTACCGTGCTGAATGAAATGAACAGGGCAATGATTTATTGCATTGTCAGCTTTATGTCGCAGCCAATCTTCATAACCCTAGAAAACAGTGAAATGGAATGATGCAGTGATGCACATTTGGCTATAAAGACACAGAATACGCTCCAGCTTGTAAGAAAAATTATAAGAATTATTCTTCATCACAGTAAGGGAAAAATATTCTCACTAGAACAAACGAAATTGTGATACATGTGAGTACTAGAGTTGTGCTGGATAGTCAAACAAAACCATGTATTTTAATGAAGACATCTGGATGAATAAGGGTTTCAAAAGTGCAGAAAAGTTTCTGGTATTTAAGTGATCATCTGTTGCTCATGCTCTATTGACTTGAGTAAGTGCACAGTACTTGTAAAAGCAGTTGACAAGAAGGTAGTAGTGTAGGCAATATATTTTGGAAGAATGGGACTTTATCCTGCAAGATGATAAAGAGATGACATGACAAAAGGTTGTCATATTTGATGACTGTCATACAATTAAGCCAAACCTTTTAAACTTATATACAATATATAGTTAGCAAAAAGGAATTTGCTTCAAGAAACTTTGCAAAGTACCCTATTTTTAGTGCTCACTTACCCTATGAATTTGTGTTTTATAAAAGCAGACAAACTAAAGGATAGGGAATCTGCAACTTTCTACTGAAAAGGTCCTGCCATATGACACAGACTGGGACTGACAAAGTCATCAGTGGTTAAGAGCTAGAAAATACCACTTGTAGTACAAGTGGTATTTGGATCTAACTCTCTTGAGCACATTTGAAAATTCATTGCAGAATAAAAGTATCACTGCCTTGGATGCTCTCAAAAATAATCTGGGATCTCACAGAAACTTTTTAAGTTAAGTGTAATATACTTCCAAGAGTTGGTACAGCTCCGCAAGAAGGTCCCAAAATCTACACAAGATGTCAGGAAGAAAAATCAAGGAAATACACAGAACTGCAGTACCAGGCACAGCATGTCATAGCCCAGGCTTTGGTTGGCCACTACCAACAGTAAGACATTAAAGTGTGACATTTAAGATCTTAAGAGTGGGAAAGCCACACTAAAATACTAGCTCTTGCATGTATCACAACTTTTGCTCAACAAGAAGGGCTGAATTTAACTATTTAACTAATGTACTCAATTATGAATAGTTACCACTGTAAAGAAAGAGAAACAAACTCTACATAACTTCTTTGAAGACTCATGAAGGCAAAGTCTGCATTTAGCATAAAGACTGTAAAGGTGGCAAGTTATCTGTTATCTATTAAGGGACAATGGAAATCATCCTCTGTTTTGGGTCTGTCTGGGGTGGAGTTAACTTTCTTCACAGCAGTCCTGTGCTGCTATGATTTGTACTTGGGACTAAACCAGTCTTGGTTACACCTCAGTGTTTTGGCTGCTACAGAAGACTGGCAGTATCAAGGCTTTCTCTTCAACCTTCTCCCACAGCAGACCAGCAGGCTGGGGGTGGGCAAGAGGCTGAGAGGGGGCATTCCTTGGACAGCAGACCCAAACTGACCCAATTCTCTCTTTAGTTTTACTTTTGCTCACTACATTACCCACCTGTTTGATAGCTGTGACAGTGATAACAAAAAAAAGTGGAAGTCCACTTGTGACTGGACTAGTAGGTGTATCAATAATTAACTGCAAGAAAAGGAACAAAGATTTTATGGTTACATTTTTGTGAATGTAAGCAGTCAAACTTTCAAGTAACATTTTTCAAGTAATGTCATCAATATATTACAGGGCATCAAGGAATTTTAATTGAAAAAACAGTGCTTCAATACAACTTTAAGAATGTGTACTACACTGGTAAAAATTTGAAAACTGGATTCTGTAAGAAGATACAATACTGTAGTTAGATCACATTAACATGAGACAATAATACCTTGTAAAAATATTTGTTTGCAAGACTTTAAGGAGGTATTAGACTGGAAAGCTGCAGCTTTGGAAGCAAAAATATGGAGCACCATTAGAAATTATCATGGCACTGGCTTTTCATGTTATACAATACAGCTATTGCACACAAAGAGTAAATCCTGAAATACTGAGCTAGAGCTTCTGCAAATATAAACAAAGAGGCAGAATTCACAGAGTGAGTGCAAATGGCAAAATTTAAGTTGTCCTGGGAATCTGCACTGGTTTTTTTCTACAGAATCTGGTCTGCAAAGTAATACAGCTTTTCACTTAGTAAGATTTTTATTATTTAACACAATAAGTGACTGTGACAGGTTCAGAATTAAGACACCTAGAAAGCAGCACACTAGGTATTCATGGAACTCATTTCAAAAATAAGTATGGATATACTTCCCTAAGAAAGCATCAAATCAGTACCTATTATTTTAGTTCTCACAGGCTTTGATCACAGTACATTTGGAAAACTGCTATCACAACATTATTTTGTTATAAAACATACTATTTTTGCAAAACAAACACAACTTTGTCACCAACAAAATTTATAGCAACAGTTTTACTGATCTGGATGTTTATTACAAAATAAAAATTACAGACATTCTTTTCAATTTTTTCAAGACATGTCTTGCCATCCATTCAACTAGTGATGCTGTCAAATTCTCTTCAGATTAAATTCACACTGACAACCTAGAAATTAAATAAAACTCCTTTTGTCACAAAAGGCTTTCTAGGCTCAACAATTTACCTCCATGGTCATCAAAATCAGGTAATTTTAAAATCTTTTTCAACCTCTCCCTACTTTAGAAAGAGGGCAGAACTTACTGGAAAATGGGGATAGCTTACCTGAACAAGGAAGATGATGAGAAAATAGAAGTTAGCTATTCTTCTGAACTGCTCAAACATATTTTTTGGTATAAAGTTCCAAAACGTGTACTGAAAACAAATGCACAGATTATGAGTGTTTGTGAAAGAAATATTATTCACATTCAGTTTTATAACTCGCATTACAAGATTAAACTAAGCAAGAGGCAGGAGGGTTTTTGTTGTTTAGTTTAATAATTTACCCTATTTGAATCTTAATTGACAATCATGTATTCTTAGAATAGTATTATTTTTCTAAACTGTGATAATCTTTGTACTAAGGACTGTAATAATTTTTAACTAGTAACAATACTTGTCCAGAGTTAGTTGTGGAATGGTTTATTTAAAGCCCTTAATGCATTTTGGACAACCAAATAAAAGGCGCCAGACCCTTTTTGTTCCTTGGCAGGGACACAAAAATACTCCTCAAGATAAACTACCATGGTGAATAAGAGTAAGTGGTTGCATATTTCTGTACTGATCTTACAAATTACCACAAGTGTTGCAAAATGACATAAGAAACAGTACATAAAGCTGCAAACACAAAATGTAAAAACTTCAAATTTAAGTATTTGTGTAAAAGTGATAAAGGACCTTACATCATCTAGTCCCCATCCCCTGCCCTGCAGCAGGTTCAACTACAGTCTTTTTACACAGCTCACACTGTAGCTCCAGAAAAACATTGCAAGGAGTGCTTAATGGAACACATGCAAAAATGTCAGCTAAAACTGTGTGCAAAGGTTTGAAAAATGGCTTGAGAAAACTAGCACTGCATCATCTTATTATCCAAATTATCCTTTGACACATAATAAAATGACAATTCAAATAAAACTTTCATTTCAAACGAGATGGGCTAAGAAGCTTATCCTAATTTATTTGCTCTGTTACAAATGTGCCTTGTCTCCTCTTGGCAGATTGCACTTATACTTGCTGATAACCAAATTATTCCATGAGCTAGACATCTTCTGCATTTGGCCCTGAAGGCAAAGACAGACAGAGCTCTAGAAGAAAAGTACTTCTATTACATTTGAAGGCAAAAAGTACCCATGAGAAATATGCACTAAATACATATGAAACACTATTATATAGAGCAATCTTTTTACTTCTTGGATGTTAAAGCCTGAACATGTGTATGACATAGGAACAAAATGTTTTTCTTGTATCATGTCACAAAAATCAGTATTTACCTTCAATATGCCCGAAGTTACCACTTAATCCTACATAATAGCTAGTTCAGTATTAAATCACCTGTGAGCAAGCCAAAACTCAGGCAGGCAGACATGCAACAGCTAGAAAATCAAGTGTTCTAGTCTTGCAAGCAGAACAATTTTCATCAGACAGGAATGCAGTTTGCATTACCCCATTATCCAGCTATGTGGAATTTTCAAAGAGAACAAGTTAGACTTGATTATTTTTACTTGTAAAACAATGCTGACCATTCAAATGCTGCTCTTACAATAGATGATCACATGTATTCTACTCAATGACAATAATTGCATATTTTCATCATTATCAACTAAGTTATCTTTGTTTTCTAATTTTATCCATTTATTTTTTAAGACTCTCCGCCTCCCGAGAAAGGAAAGTGAAAAACATTTGTTTCCATTTTTGTTTATCTCTTTTGATAGAAATACTATTTTTCCAAGGTAAAGGGTCTTTTGACCATTAAAAGTTTGATGATTTACTCAAGTCCCCACAGTTACCATTCATTAAATAAAAATGTAATCTCTTATGTAATAACTTCCACTTTAAATCTCCTAGAGGGTTATTTGACTATATGTTTGGTAATAGCATTTTATTGTTGGACTAGATATTTAAAATATCTGACTCAGAAAGCAAGTAAATCAATTAAAAGAACAACCCATAAAAAGGTTGTTCACCTTTACCCTTAGCATCCTATCTGCCTCATATTCTAGCCTTAGTGCTTTGCCTTCTCTGCCAAGCTGTGGTCTACCACAGCTCCACCTTTGATCAGCAACTCCTTTAGGTGAATAAAAGTGAATAATATGGTAACAAATCACGTTTATGGTTGAGAGGTGCTTCCTAAAAATGGATGATTCTTTACAAAAGACTACTTCTTAAAACTTAAAAAAAATTTTAATCTGAAAAAATTTTAGCACTTTATGACTCTGGGTTTTAGGCATACTAAGCATGTCTTTATTCTGCCCATTCATTTTTAACAGAGAAGTAATCATTTTTGCAGTTTAGGCAAGAAAGAACACTAAGATGTCTAGACAGACCTTTCCCTACTCAAGCCATTAATAGCTCAGAGCACCATCTACAAATGGGCAAGTAATGTTTCATCAACATAATCACTCCCCAGAGAAACAATGGAGAGGCTGCCACTCAGAACAAGATTTAACTCATGACTGCTGCATTCAAAGCAGTTTCTCTGCCCTAGCTAGGCAAGAAAAAAAACCAAAAATTTTTAAAGGAAAGTCGTTAAAAATTATGATATTACATCCATTGTATTACTGTGCCAGGAGTTACTAATATAATTTCTCTTCTTCAGATAATTTCTAGTTGTGCTCTTTGCAAACCCTTGAAAAGCACTTTATGTATATTAAACTACCTTTTTTTCACAATTCACTTGAAGTATGTAAGTTTATCCAAATACTTACACACTATCTAGATAAACTTTCAAGTTGAAGATGTTTTAATGGATTTTTTCCAAATGCTACAAAAGACCTAGAGGCTAGAGCACACAGGTGATTTTTGCATATGGGAGGTAACACATCAGACACCAAGTAGTAATAGTTATACATTCAGCCAAAAGAAGGACACATGGTGCCAACAGATGCATCTGAAGCACTGTGCAAGAGTCTGTAAGATCAATCTGGTGTCAAAACAACATCATTTGAGTAGATTTTCTTCCCATTTACGCTTGCAGTAGGCATCTGCAGTGCTGGTGTATTTCTGCACTCATGAGCATGTCTATAGTATTCCTGCCCGTGCCCCCGGCTCCATCTTGCTCTTTACTGATACCATCTTGCTTTCAGCTACAACACCTTGTTACAGCCAGTCACAAAAATTCAAAAATGTAAAATACAGTGTTCTTGACACTGTATTTTGACCTTCTCATTTAGGAACTGCATGCCAGAATTTTGGCTCATGTTTCAAGCTTCTCTTTCCACCCTAAGAGGGAGCTATTTTCTTAAGAGAGTTTCTTGAGTAATCACTTTACATCAAAAGCTGAAGCTGTAAGAAAAAGCACTTCATAGTGAATTTTGCCAACACCTCAGTTTCTTATTTGTTTTAAATAGTCACCACCTCTCTTCTAACACACCCTGATGTCCCTCTTTTCACTCAACCTTTTTGACTGTTTCTTGTAAATGCTTAAAACTACTACTACAAAAAAATCTCCTATATTGGTTTACCCCTGGTTTGTAGACATCTTCCTATGATGATTTTCATCCCTTCTGCAAAACAAAATCCATCCTGAATATAATAACAAAATCAGGGTAGTATAGAGAAGAGCTGATCTTGCAGTCATGTCCATGGTGACTTCAGTATTTTTAATGTACACATTTTATATCAGTTACCAAGAAACAATACATTCTTAAAGCTGCAGTTTGAAAACTAGACTGCAGGCATGTGTGCACATCGTAGAACAGTTTGGGTGGAATAGGACATTCAAGATATTCTCAAGCACCTAGTGCCAACCTCCCTGCCATGGGCAGGGAGCCCTTCCACCTGACCAGGTTGCTCAAGCCCCATCCAAACCAACCTTGAACGCTTCCAGAGATGCAGCATCTACAACATCTCTGGATAACCTGTTCCAGTGCCTCACCATCCTCAAGCCAAATCTAAACCTTCTTTCAGCTTCAAGTCCTTCTCTCTTGTAATTTCATTTAATGTCTTTGTAAAAAGTCCCTCTCCAGCTTTTTTGTAGTCTCCTTTTAGGTACTGGACAAAAGGCTTCACATATAACACCACCTTATATAGTGTTATGTTATTAAAACAATATAAATATTGCATATATAATATACGTCAAGGTAGCCCTCGTCAACAGAATAGCTGAAAAGGGTCTGATCAAAAGCTTCACAGTTTCTTTAAAGGTAGTTTTATTTATAAATATATTAATTTTTTGAAATCTATCTATTAAAGAGAACTGGTAAAGACAACTATAGCAAAGGGTATAAAAAACTAGGAAAGCAATAATTATCTGAAATCATAAGAAGTGAGTTGGGAGTGTGCCTTGTCTACCTCAAGTGACTTGCTTATAAACATACAGGAAATTTATAGCAGAACTCATCTATTTTCTTTAATGTATTAAACTAATATCAAGACTTTGACTCAAAGCAAAAAAAAAAAAATCAGACTTCTGTGCCTATATACTACTCAACAGAATTTGAATATTTTGAAAAGTGTCGTGCCATATTTATGACAAATTGGAATGAATGTAGAAAGACAATATTGCAACAAAAGTATTAACATATACACCATCTGCACAGTTTATTACTCCACTGAAGGAGGGACTCCTGTTTCTCCACATCACAAGGTCATTCACAACACAGGGATCAGTGAGAGCTCTGCTACATGTAGGGCTTTTACAAGTCAATAACCATCACCACCATGTTCAGAGAATGTGCAAATTTAACTGAATTAGGGAAGTTGGATCAAATGGTACACTTGATGAATAAAACCACATATTTTGGTACAGGATTTCTTAAAACCAGTTGCTGATAAAACAGGATTTCTATTACAAACAAGTCTATTGTTAGTAGTCCCTGTTCAGCAACTCTCAGTCTTATCAAATAGAGGCTATTAACTGCAGGAACTCCTATGACAAAGAAATCCCCCAGCATCTGTAATTATGTAATTATAATTTTTAAAAAGAAAAAAACCTTTACAGCACAGATGACTGAAGACAGAAATCACAGAGAATACCAGGAAAACAGAAAAAAGAGTGTTTGAGAGCAAGCAAGCTTTACACTTTCTCACTTGTAAAGAGAGAATTACACCTGTCTTCCCTGACCTTAGGTTTGAACCTGTTGTTTTCCTTCCTTCTTATGCTTCTTTCACTGCATGAAGACTCCACACCAATACAAAAACCTTAAAAGACTCTGTTAGGGACAGCATCAGCAGAAAATAAGATATTGCTAATAACCCTGGACTGAGGCATGGGAAGGGTAAATGGCTTCTCCTGGGAACATAAAGGAGATTGCAAAGAGCCTCTGACCTGGGAATCCCATGCTGAGCAGATCATCAAGAGCAAAGAAGAGCTTTTCCTTCCTCTCTCCAGGCACTGATAGTTATCCCCAGAAGAAAACTGTATTATTGTGCCTGGAAGAAGTGCACACTCATGCACTCCCAACACAGTTCAGGTATTGAGATCCCTGAGCTGGCCCCTTTGAGAGTCCAATTGATTCAGAAGCATTTAGGCTTTACTGCCAGCCAAGTCTATTTACTCTTTCCATCTCCAACAGCTCCTGCCCCATTCAGTCTCTGGCAGGGCTGGGCACTTCAGACTCTTCAGCCCTTGCAGCATGGGATCTGACTTCCTGCTTCCCTCAGTGTGCCTGGGAGTCAGGGGATTACCCAGGCAGAAATTGAGAGCTCTGTGTTACAGCTGATCAGAGCAGATCAGTAAAGGCACACCCATCACTCTCTGCATTAGTCCCTGTCCCATACACATTTCTGTCTACCCACCCTCTCTGCCTCCCCAAGTATGCTACACAATTATATATTGGTTTCACAAACACATGACCATGTCTCTTTCCACTGTGGGCTTTGGATGCTTTTCTGACTTTCAAATACCATTGCTCAGGGCTGTGTTTGAACTCTATCTTGAAACTGCTATGTCATGGCCCTGGAGAGGCCAGACAAAGCCTTCCAGTTGTGAAGCATCACCTAGGAAAGTGTGAGAGCCTAGGTCTCTGCTGGATTCCAAGTGGCTCATCATAATAGAAGTGGATTAGTATTTCCTTAAGCTTCAGTATTAACATTTCTTCTAAATGTGGCAACAAAATGAGAAATCAGAACAGACCTAGTCTTTGTGTGTTTACAACAGCTCTATGAGCAAGTGTTGCAGGAAAGAGGTACAGCACAAGGGTATGTATTTCTGCTGAAAGCAAGGAATATTTCAACATCTGCTGAAACATGTCAGAATTACTTTATTAAATTATTAGTCACTGAGATGAATTGTAAATCATCTCCATCAGATTAGCACTAAAGGTAGCTAAGGTTTCCCTTGCAATGTATAGGATTCCCAAAACACAGCACTATTGTCTCAGGCCACTATGACAAAAAATCAATTTGGATCAGTACTTAATGAAAAGTCCTAAGGAAACAGGAAGACAACAGAAGACTGCATCATTTGTGCAACAAAACCAGGATCACTTCTGTTGCATGAACATAGCATACAGCATTACAAAGTAGGAAATAACAGTGGTACTGTTATCCCACTTGAGTTCAACTTACTGCTTTTCTATAAGGAAGAACAGGAAATAAAGCTACAGCACAAATGAGCAGTTTGTAATTTCATGTATAATTTAATTGTAGTAACATCTCTTTAGGGCAAATTCTTCAAGTAACAGTTCTGCATCCACTGTAGAGTCAATCTTGTATTTCTTGCAAGAGTCATATCCCACTACTCTCCAGTATCATATTCGAGGAGCATAAGCCCTGCTGCCTCCAGTTATGTTGGTGACTCAGGCATGAGTGGGTTTCTGTCACTGTAAAATTTCTCTTTATTAAGTTATGACAGTAAAAGTGTGCATCTGGACAGGACCACCAAGGTAAAATACTGTGTGTTGATTACCCACAAACTGAAAAGAAGAGTAGAAGTCCTTGTAAGGCTCCTTAACCCAACTCCCTCTATGGGTGGTATGGGGAAAAAAAATTTCTGTTCTGCCTAAAGTTCATGAATTTTCTAATTTTGCCAGGTGTCCCTGACACATGGGAAATTCTCTCAGCTCTCATTAAACAGGCTACTCCTATCCAGAAATTTCAGGCTCTTTCTTGTGGTTCATTCTTTAAGGGTTTTTTTAGGGGGTTGTTTCTTTTTCCAAAAAGACATAAGCAGCTGTAATTAAACATGTTCCTATGAACTCCATGTTGTTGCCTCAAAAGAGATTTTATTTTCAGTACAATTTTTCCCTCTGTTCAAGAGAAATGTACACATCCAATCAGTCTTCAATTCACTGATTCAGGTAGAACAAGAAGCACAAATCCCTACTTTGTCAACAAATGAGCTCCTTGAAGCAGAACAATTCTATAAAGGTATTAGATTAACTTCAGGAAAAGGGTATTTGGATATTGAAAAATATTAAATGAATAACAAGCTAAAAACAAAGTCACGCCAATACATAAATCCATAGCTGGTTACGTACTGAACAATCTGTGCATGATTCCACTGGCCTGGGATGAGGTACAGACTAAACCTGAGCATAGGCATGGAGCAGCTTTCACACTAAAGCTATTCCTCCTGGAAAAGAATGTGGTGGAACACCACCAACAGAAACAAGATTATAAACAGGGGATAACAGTCATTGTCAGATTCAGGGATTTGGAATATGAACTCAAATTAGCAGGAAGTTTTAAAATGAAGGCTCATAGTTTCTTTTTGGCAAACATTTCTACAGTTGAACTGTTTGCTCTTCTGAGAATTTACATGGGCTTAAAAGGTATTGAAGGAATTCAGAGTAAAGAAATCCAATAAAGACTACTAAAGACAATAAAAATACTAAATACAGCACAATAATATGAAGGCTGAACTTTAAGGAAATTCTGTACTAAAAAGGTTTTATAATTTATCATTTTTTTCAAAAAGTAAAACCCTGTTTCAGAAGGAAAAGAGGCTGTTTCTCACCAAGTTTTGGTAGCTGTTATGGCTGCATATTTTAACTTAGTTTCCTTTTAATCTCCAAGTTCTACTAAAAAGTAAATAGTATCAAAATGTGTATCTTGTTTTCAGAAAACCAAGCCACCTCCCTACCAATTCAATTACTTTCTTTCTTCTTTATTTGAAACATTGGGTGTTTTCTACCAGCTGATACTTTTCCACACTGCAGCACTGTCATGTGATAAATTCAATCAAGGGCACGTAACAGCCACTTCAAAGGCCAACACCCAAGGCAGCTGAAGTAGCTAAAAGTTAAATCAACAAAAGGATACATGGTACAAAGGCCACTGTCTCCAGAACGTAAAAGGAACTGCAAGTACAATCCAAAAGGCAGGAGTTTCTGCCTTTAAATGCTTCAACATAGAACCTTTTGCAAGGTAAATATCATAACTGAATTAACACATCAAACCAACTGAACACTTCTGTCTAGCCAAGGTCTGTGCCTGTATTACTTTTCACAATCATGAATGTATCATAAAGCAGACAGAGCATTGACTACACTCCACAGTGACAATGCAATGTACATGAAATATCCCTCTGCACTTCAGTCAAAGTATTACCTTGCTGACACCAGGAAGCCTCAGGTGAAGCACAGCAAAGTGTACCTTTGGAAGGACCAGTAAAGTTTAAGGTTTATTTTATGCAAGCTGATATCTTTTTCATATGACGTTTTTCAGCAAAGCAGCATACAGACAGACTACTTGATGACATTTCTTCATGCTCTTCTACCCTTTTTAGAAACTCAGTTTGTCCTAAAGTGGTAAAGTCTGTACATGGAAGTTTAGAGTTCCTCACCCTTGAAGAGTAATCATACACTTTCTTACATAAGCATAAAAGCCCAGCTGAAAGTTACTGTCTGTCTCACTGAGGAAAGATGGAGGAAGTATCCTTCATGGTTGAGGTAACATTATACAGTGTGCTTGAGAGCATGTACCTTTACTCTAACAATTATGGATTTGCCATCTTAATTTTGCACATTTGAGCTTTTAGTAGACAATCCATGTCCGTGTTCCGCACGGTGTAATAGGTGCCCCCTCCAGAGGGGTCCCAAGCGAGCAAGGGACAAGGACAGGCAAAAGGGTAAGAGGTAGAAGCTTACAGAACCAGAACGAGTGAAGTCAAGTCACAGTGGTGCTTTATTCAGGCTGTCTGGGATGGAGCATGGGAATAATAGAGTTTACTTGAAAGGGACAGCATGGGAAGTTCTCATATACAGGCATTAAAATAGCTTTCAGCAGTCTAAAGAACTGTTCAATAGTATAAAGCATCTGGGTTAATTCTGTTCCCTACTGAACAATCACCACTGTATTTATTTCTACAAAGACAAACCTACATTTTATTTGTTAAATGAGGTAAGTTTAACCAATAAACGGAAAAACTGAGAAAAATTATGTATATATAAAATGTATGCACTTCCACTAATACTTTTTGTTTGCGAAAGGCTATTTTCAGAAACAGATACGGTTCACTAAATAGTTTAACATTTAAAACATTTAACTGAATATGCTTCATATCCAAATAAAAACAGTGAAGTCTCTGCCCTGAACTGGTTGAAGTCATACATATTTACTAATTGCTGGCAGGGATTTCCCAGTTCAATGCAAGTTTAAGTCATCCTTTAAAAACCTCGTACTGCAAAGCAACTTGCAGCATCCACTAACTAAATAATCACAAAAGGATCTCAAAACATAGTTGAACAGGATGTTTTTATTTCAAGAAAAGTATCAGCAGTACCTTCAATGGCTTTATTTACATAGCTCTCAGATGAGATTAAAAAATAAGAAAATGTCACAGGAGTGCAAAAATTTGCATTGTGTTTACTCTTCCATAATTCAAAAGGCAATACAAATCAATGTGTAGAGCAGATGATCTCCCACTGTACCAGTTTCACTGTTCTTCATCTCCCTTACCTTTGAAGCATTCTATCTAATTAAAGATGCCTAAATACTACACTGCTTCTTAGTACACTTCGTTTGAATGAAGTACGGTAAGAAGATAGTACATAGAAAATCTCACATGAGAACTGACACACCATTTGTGAAAAGTCTGGCTTTCATTATGTTAATGGCTGGCAAGAGTTAAGATCCACGAGGGTAATCATTCATTTCCTTGAAATCACAATGCTACCAAGGTTCTTAAAATGGCTGGGGATTTGAGACACTATTCAAAAAAATTCTCAGTAAAGGAGATATTACTTTGAATTGATTATTTCATATTAGCTGAAGATGTCAGCTCATGAAGATTAAAATCTAAGTATATTGCCAACTTGGGAGTTATTGAGTTGCTAGCCATAAATCACCCACAGCACTCAAATTTCTATGCCACTGTAGTATAAACCTTTGGCTAAAGCAACCCAGCTGGAAAGGATTAACATTCCAACTGCTCACAAAAAGCTGTGGGAGCTTATGGAAGTTAAAACTTACTAATTGAGGTAAGGGACAACTGGAAGGTTTCTGAACAGCACAAATGTATTATACTACCAAGACATCAATTATGATGCACTTCCACGTGAATAACAAAGACTATTGACAAAACTCCACAGAAACAGTAGGAGCTTCTGAAGGGAATGACATTGTTACAGTGGAGAGAGTATGATGAATCTAAGCGCTTAAAACATTAAATTATTTCTAGTATTTTTTCAGGTATTGCTTTTGGGTACAAAGGATGCAGTCTTTCTTTAGGAAGATTGTATTTACTCCAGGATTGCCTCAAATGAAAATTGCTTTTTTCTTTGTTCATTATTATGCAAAGACTGTACTATACTAGGTACTGCAGTAAACATGAGAGAAATTATTCTATTTCTGTTCATTTTAGAGGCAACTTAGCAATTAGTATCTCTAGAAGAAATCTGAGATATCTTTATTTTACCTTTGCTGGTTGTTGAAAGGAAAGTAACACAGGAAGCCTAGGAAAAACCTTGAAATAAATGAACAGAATAACTTCAACTGATTTATCTAAATGAATGAAAGAAAACACTGGTACCTTTGCTGATACTATTCTATTATCAGGAAATCTCTGTGGAATGTACGCCTCAGCGCCTGGAGGTGGTTCACGATGCCCAACATAAATGGTCCGACTGTCCACCCAGTTCTCTTCTCCAGCACACTACGGAAAAAAAAGAGTTACAGTTCACTCAGTGTTTCTGCACCAACATGAGTCACACACTGAATTAACTCATCACATGCCTGACCATCAACACATACGCAGCCACCAGCACATGACCCCTCACACTTTTCCGTATCAACTCAAGATCACCAAAACACCTAAAGCCAAGTCAAATGTCAAAACTCTGCCTCAACAGCACTTCACTTTCCCATAACGCAATGAAAGAACCTCCATGAAAATCACTAGTGTGATCTTTTCATTTATATCTGAAAAAAGGGCAAATGGCTGAAGACTCTCAGTCAAATTAGGTATTTAGTAAGTATTTATGTTTGTTACTCTATTCACCACTGAAAAATCTGTGCTAATAATGTATTTTAATATATGACAAGTACATTTTTGAGACTAGCCAGCTGTAACTTAGAATTCCATTTGCAGCAAAGTGAAACTCTTTCCTTCTGAAATGCTAGTAGTAATCATTTCTCCTCACAGGAACAAGCTTAGAGACTCCTAGGTTGCCAGGAAAAGACCTCAGCTTGTCAACTCAGAGTACTTCCTCTTCTATGAAAGCTGCAGAAAAAAAACTAGGTGTGCCAAATTTTCACATTCACATCAAACTCCACCATTCCTATAGCTTCCCAAAAATTAGTACTTCTGTGTTCCATCAACTGTAAAAAAGTACAAATCACCGTAGAAAAGTATTTACACAAAGCAACCCATTTTTTAAATTTAGAAATCAATTTTTTGGGGGGGGGAATTGGATTATAAAATGATCATCCTTTAGTCAACAGTCTAATTCACACCTACCTTATGAAAACCATTTTTGAAGCACAGAACTCATTCCTAACACTTGGAGAAGCCCAGGCATCAGCAACTTTAACATCATCATATGGTCAAACCTGGAGCAATTTAATAAATCATAATTTAAACTCAAAACCTCTGCTTTATGTTGCACTGATGCATTTACAAATACTTTAATTAAGGACTGGTGCTTGTGTGCCTCTATAGACGAACTGCCAGACTGACACAGAGCAAACTAGCCCCAAACAAAGAGTGTGACTTGGGTACTTCACACAGCCAAAGCGTCATTCCCCAAAGCAGCTGGATGTACCTGTGCTGTTCTTGACAAAATTTAATCATACAGACATGGTACCTTCTCTTCCAGTTAGTCTTAATGTCAAGAGTTATAGGTCAATTTACTTTACTAGTACACACTTGGCTAGTAAGCCTAAAACAAAACTTAGTTCTCAAACTAAAGAATATTCACCCTAACATTTTCTTCATCAATTCACATCTATGTGATTTTTCCACTGCCCTTAAGTACAACACGGCCAAAGATCACTTTCTACATAATTTATTTGGAATAGATGTATAAAGTCTTGCAGTACTCTGCACATTTGGAGCAGTTAAGTTAATAAAACAATTATCTCTGATGTGCATGACTTTCTCAAGGTTGGTGAGAACATCAAAAATATAAAAAGAAAACCTATTGGACTCAGACTATTAACCACAAAATAGCTGAGTAGCAGTCATCAAGTAAAATGTAAAGAGAAGGATCAAAGAAAAGCAGCTCCTGCCATCCCAGAAGTAGACACTAGAAGCAGACACAAAGGACCCAAAACCATTACTTGATTCTTACACATGAAGAAAAATGAAGACATTATGTTCAGAAGATACCAAAGGACAAATTTGCAATACTAGGCATAAAACTAAAACCAAAAGTAAACCCCACATTCTTATGTGTTATTCAGCTTCCAATAACTTGACAGAGTCACTTAATACATTACATGAAGCTGTTCATAAAGGAAGTAAAAAGGACAGCCCCTCCTAAGGCACACCAGTGGCCTAGGCTTATGCAAAGCCCTCTAACTGCCCCTGGCTCGGTGGGAGTGCACACACATTTTTCCCCAGCCACACCTAGCATAGACTTGAAACTAGGACGTGGCTCAGTATAAAAATTGCACTGATTTTCCAGTCAGACAACTTCTCCCTTATCACCAAGTGGACTTGTCAAAAAGTAAAGTGTCATTCAGCCAGCCCACTTCTGAAGGCCAGGTAACATTTCTTGAGCAAGCCAAAACATTCTGGAAGGAAGTAAAGCATGACAATGTTTCCATATTCCACCTTACTTCTATGCCAATAACAAAACATGGTATCTTTTATCATTTCATCAGTACACAATACTTTTTTTATCTGGTCAGTGCACTAAATGTACAATGCACACAAATTATCTACTGACACTTGCACCATTTAATAGTCCTTGAAATGCAAGGGAATGCGAGATATTCCTGTATAATACATCAAACTGTACAACATTTTTTAGTCTTTCATTAGGAAGGGCATTCCAGACATAAATGCAACACAAAGATGACTCCTGATAAGTGAAGTGCCTAAGTTCAGTGATAATAACATAAATGGCTAATGGGAATGCCACACAAACTTTGAAAACCAAGAAGAAATCCCTCAGCTTCTACTTGCTTCTACAGAGGCCCAGCTTGACAATTTACCACACAATTATTATGAACCAGCCCAAGACAGCTTGACAATGCTCTTAGTGCAAAAAAGCACTTTTACAAGTTTCACTGTATACCATGACTCAGTTAAAACAGGTCTCTGAAATTACCTAGGAACCTGGGAAGACTGAGCTCCAAGCAGCATCCTCCTGCCATTACTGCCAGTATTTACTGGTATATTTACAGTATTTACTGCCAGTATTTACTGATAGTCCTGCAGTATTGTGTCAACACTAAGTAAAACAACCACTCTGAAATTTGTATCCCTAAAGCAAGACATTCCTTTAAGCATTGATATAAAATGAAGATAGTATCTTCTATTAGCTTAATTTCATCTGGGTATATCACAAATTGATACATTTATCACAAATGTATAAAACTGTATCTAACAAACTATCTGCTAGCACAGAACATTTTTATTTCTCATTAAGTTTATAGGTTATAGAAAATAAATGCACTTTACCAACCTAATTCCACAACTTCAAACCTCCAAGCCACTCCAAGTGTAAAAAAACTAAGCATGGAGGAGTAATGCAATTCTACCTCTATTTGCCAGTGAGGTAGAACTACAATGCAAAGTCACATGCACTGTTCAATATGGCAACAAGGCAACTCACTCAGGTGAAGCAGAAAAAGACACTTTTAGAAAAACAGCACTGTAAGTCAGGACACGGGCCATGTAGAGAAATCAAACTACAGCAACTGAATGTCCTGTAATGCCAACCTCCAAAACCAAATACCCTGATCTGACAGTTCTTTTATTGTTCTGGTATTACAGCTTACAAAATGACACCAGACTCACTGAAAAAAGCAATCTGATGCCCCTGACAGAACAATGAACTATATTCACTTTAAGTTCCATTGTTTATGCCCATTAAGAATATATCCAAAAAGCCATAAATATACCTTAGCATTATCTGCTTCTATTTATAGTGTAAAGCTTAATGTACTGAGACCTAGTTCTATTGGCACATCAGTGAAATGTTACATACCTTGTACTCTTTCAAGCAGTGTCAGCAACCATGAAAGCAAAGACCAGCAAAAGACTAAGGCACAGAGACAGAGACAGTTAACAGGATTTTTTTGCCTTAAGAGTTTAAGTATTTCTGCAGCTTATGTTTTTCTGATTTAAAAAAAAATCAAACTGAACCTACTTGAGATTCACCTTCATACTACTCTGGTAGTTTTAACCTAGATTTAGTTTAAACAAATGCATTGCCTGAAAAGACAAGGGGCTTGGTATTCAGTGGGTGACTGACAGCAAAAGGATGATAGGAAGATGCTAGTGGTAGGTGCTGGAAAAGTAACTGACTTTAAAAGATTCCAAGTCTTTGCACACATTTTTAGTCAAGAGATTTAATTTATGATTTTGAAATCAGTGGAAACACTGAATTACATTTCTCAACTTTCCACTTGAACTATTAACTTGGGCATAATTACCAGCAACAAGCTTCAGTTCAATATTGAATTTTTTTCTCCAAAAAATATAAATACAAACACTATTCAAACAAGTTCATATGCACTAAGTACAGCTGAAAACTCAATCAATCTGCCCTGGCCAGGCTCTAAGTACATTTCATTGAAAAGTATTCTCTTCTATTGTTTTCTAAATGCTTTTTTGATTAAAAGGGATAGTGCACTCCAACCACAGATTTGACAGCAACAAATTCTCAGCATCAGCTATAGCCTTGTTCACCCAGGCTGTGACTCCATTCCTCCACACAGGAGTACTTCACACTGATAGAGGTTGGCTTTCTTAAGAGCCTGGTGTTTTACTGAATCACAAATATTTGATATCAATTAAGCAATTAGCACCACTGTTAAAACTGCACACCAAACACACAGCTGCTCAACCACTCTGGAGTTTTAGGATAACAGATACTGACAAGCCATTATCACTCAGAATCTACAGGAAGAACTAATAATGCATAGTGTGAAAAAAAAAAATTCACGCATTACAACAGCTCTGCACTAAAGGCTCTCAGTTTCCAATTTTTCATTCAGTGAAGAGAAACAGTTTGAGTATCTCAAAGCTGTAATTCACTAAAGTGAAGAGAAAAAAATTGTTTTCCTTTCTGAACTGTAAGGAAACTGTCTTTATCGTGCACTATTTATCAAACCATGAGATCATATAATCTCACCTTTGCCTTCATGTGTCAAATGTACTGAGTACCTGTTTTTCCACTCGACATCACTCTGCACGAACAGGTGCAGCCATCTCCCTTTGCAAGCAATGGCACAGAGTTCAGATTTTTACCTCATCGTTCCAAATCCAGTCCTTTTAAAAGGTAGATTTGATCTATAGATGACCAAAATCCATCTAAAGAAATAATAACTTTTAAATAATGTACGTTACCTAAAAGTGCTAACCAGTAAAATAGATTAGGGCATTTAAAAAGTTCACTTTTGCAAAAAAAATTCTCTAACTTCTATGTATGTATTTGTGGAGATAAAGGGTGATATTCTCATCAATTCAAAGGATCTTAGATTTCAAATGACAGGCCAACTCACAAATACCTAGAGAAAGCACTTAAGCTGTACATTTTGTTCACAGCATTATGCCAGCCCTTCATACAAATTTGCCAAGCTCAGGGTGAAGAGTATGACTTTGAACACCGTTCAGATTGTCATGTTTCATGTGAATATAGAATAGCACAGATAAAGGAATTCATATAATTATCAGATAAATACCCCAGAGGTTTTATATTCTGGAAAAGGACTACCTCAATATGAGGCACTGTAAACAGAAAGCAAATTACTTCATTCACCTACGAGTCATGGAGATATGCTATTAAATAACTACTTCAATGGAATACCAAAATGCAGCTCTTCACAGGCAACCACAAAAAAAACCCCTAAAAAGCCAACTAATCAAAAAAAAAAACCCCAAAACAACTCTTTCCCAGAAACTCCTATGACTAATTAACGCATTTCCTATGGGTCACTCATAATGGGATCTGTTGCCACAGAATATTAGTGCATTTCATTTCCGCAAATGAATTTTAAATCCTTGGATGATGATTTTCATCAGAAATAACATTTGAAATCAAAACTCTCTCAAATTGATTGCCTAAAAATCACAGAATAACAGATGCAAGTGTATGCAGAGGGACAAGAAAGAAGATATTAACATTCTTTAACTGCAAATAGATTATTTTATTTATGACTCTCAGGGAAAAGATGTTACTAGAAGCAAAGGCAGGCACATTCAACTACAGAAAATAATGCCAGGCCCACAGTTTTCCCAGCCAAGCTGTATTTTCTACTACTTGGTGGATCCTGGTTGTCTGATCTTTCTTTTCACTTCCTGCAAGAGTCTTGTGTGTGCAGACAGAAGGGGAAATGGATTCATAGCAATAGGCTAAAATAAGTTTTTGTGACATTTTTGAAGAGGAAACGGAAAAGTATGATATGAAATGATACAAAGTTGTGTAATTCACAGCTGTTAGAACAAACACTGTCACAACAGCAAATGTTCCAGTTTCTGTAAAATACCTAACACTTCTATATGTGTCCTTAATATAAATTTTATTTCAGCCTTCCAGTTCATGCCTCCTTGAACATTATACTTACAGTAAAACATTTCTGAAGCTGTCCTGATAAAACTAAATTCCAGTTGTGTCACATGAGTTGGCACTGGGACACTGCAATATAGCACTCGGAAGAAAGTCTAATTCTCCTTCCTGATTTCCAGCTTGGAACACCATTTTTAGCTGAATTCCCCATACTCTGTACTTTGAATGGTTGAATAATTTGACCTCCTGGATGACAAAGCCAGTGATCTGTGTTCCTCCTAAAAAGGGTTACAATAATTCTTTGTTTCACATACATAAAAGCTCACCTCAGTTATTAAAGGAAGATACAGATATTTTCTAAGCAGTCAATTCAAATTCCAAATACTGCTGACATACTGGCCCATTAGGTATAGCTATTTCTGATGTCTGTGCTTTCTCTTCAGGCAAATCTTGAGTTTCCGTTTATTTCTATGAAAAGTAACAATAAAAGTGGCAGAGATAAAAGTCTCCTAATTCCATTCACGTATGCCATGTTCATCTAGTTTCATGGAATCACTGCAATGATGGCAAGAAAGATCTGTGATGTATGTGGATTACTGGGCTTGTGGAAAACTGCTCTTGCTACACTTTTCCTTCCTCTCAATGTAACAGTTCTGAGACATTCTTTTCCCCTCTGTTGCCAGTGGGATAGGGACACGCTGTGCCTCCTGTTCCTCTGCCCAGGTCCAGCCAAGGACCCCTCCACATGGAAATCCTTTCAAGAGTCTCACTTGCAGTTAGAAAGGCAAATGAGAAAAAAACCTACACTGCGAAGAGCAGTAGTAAGAGAAACTAGAAGGGCAAGTGCCATATATGACACAGTATATTTGACAGCCTTAGTACTTAAATTGATTAAAAATCAAGTTTATTTCTAAGTAGCTCCAGACCAAGGAGCTACTGAAATTAAGGTTTGCAGAGGAAATTTACAGCTTCCTTAGGTGCCAAGAAGAGCTGTAAAAGAGCCATTTCATTTTTTGAGGTAACTAAAGGCCACTAAGATCTACATGCAGTGCAAATCACTCAGTATCTACAAAGATATTTTCAAGACAATTGCATAGATACTTCAGAATGCAGAGATTTTTTTTTTTACTCTTAGTTGTCAATAACTACTTCTGTTTGCAGTAATCCAACAAGAAAAAAATCTAAGGCTATCAAAATTTTCAGGGCAGAAAATGAATTTTTTTTAAAATTATATTTACAGATTTTGAAGAAACAGGAGGATGGAGGGAAGCAAGCAGGAAATTGCTTTCATTAATTCAAAAATAAGTAATAAACCCACAGATATGCCACACTAGGTATTTTCTTTTAAATTAACATTATTATAAAATTAAGTGACTAAATTATTAAGAAAAATCAAGCAAGAATACCTGTTGTGAATCTTTTCCAAGGACCAACATAATGCATATGGAGATATCATGCATTGGCAAGATTTGCAAGATCACATGCAATGAAATCCATTCCTAAATGGTATTCTTTTAGGAGCTTCAGATTAATCAAAAGGGAATGTATTCTAAAAATATGGTTTATATTTAGAATAGTAAATTACCATCAGACATGACCAGAACAGGTGAGAGTGACATCACCTTCCAACAAGGATTTTAGCAAACAAAAGGGGAAGAGTCAAATTTCCCTTCTGAATTCTAGGACAAAGATACTTAAAATATAAGGGCTTCTGCATTATTCTTTATACTTAGTACAAGGGCTGTGAAAAAGCCTCATCCACATGTTCACTGGTCTTTGAATTGTTCAAGTAAACTATGGATTAAAAAAAAGGATAGTTAACTATTGCACTCTGCAGTCTACTGACACACAGCTGAGCAGCAGACCTCTATTCTGATTTTTACAACAAAAATATCATATAGTTGTGATGTCAAGGAAACACCTCTACCCATTGTAAACCCTTGTCATTACATTTAAATTTGTACAACAAGTTCACTACCAAGTAACAACTACTCACTATCCTAATGGTCAGTGCCTGTTAGACTTCAAAAGGATTTTCATTCCTAAGTGGATACAGAGCTAGTGAAGCTATGGTTCTAGCAGACAGAAGCTGGGGCAATCTTCTTGTCTTATCTGATACCACAAAACCAACAGCTTGTAAAATGCTGGTCTTGTGGGCCACCAAGTCAGTGACCAAAGAATGTCCAAATGATATTACATGAACTGTTCCATCCAAATTAATCTAAAGCTACTTATATATTTGTACTGGAGAATCACAATATTTACTGTAATCTCATATCTCTATATAACTTTACATATCTAATCATTTATTCTTACTTGATACTGAACTACAATTTCTTAAAGAACAGTGACTCTAACACCTTTTTGGGATTGTTTTTGCTACACAAACATTACTTTTTAAAAGGTCTCCCAGTCTATATCTGTAGCTATGCTACTACACATACCTGAGGTCAGGCTACAACCTTATCAGAAGCAAATAACCCAACATAAAATTGAGAGAAAAAACTACCATGTGGATGCTACTGAACACTGGACTACTAAAGCAATTGCTACCTGTTAGTTTTCCATGTCTATAAGGAGAAACCTCAGTAAAAATTGGCAGGTGTCATGTTTTGACAATTTTTCGAAGTAAGATCTTGCTCATGTAGGTTGGTCCTAAAGTTACTCCCCCTAAGGCCAGACTATGTTAGTCTACAGAACTATCCACAGAAGTAGAAAGGTTTAGTACAAGTACCAAGTTCTCCCTGCATTACTGGTAAATTTATCAACAGCCTGGAGTAAGTCAAGATGACAACACTAATAGCCAAATTTTCTACTATGAGTACTTACATTTTGCCATACTCCCTGCAGTGTAACATGCAAATTGTTTCTCTTAACTGGTTTTCAAATATGCTATTTGAAGAGTCACAATATAACCCCAGCATCCCTATACTTCATCTTGAAGAAATCTTGAATTTGTAGTTCAAAAATAACTTGTCTGTTCAGAATAATGAACTAATTATGTAGCATTAGAAGCTACCTAGCATCTTCCTTCCTCTCTATGCTTTTTGTTGCACATTAGCACCAAATCTGATGCTACACAAATTCAGCTTGGTGAACACACAGACACTTTGAGAGAAGGAAGGACCCTAATTACATATGGCTATAAGGTTAATGAAACATTTATTTAGAGCTACTTGAAACACTTTTCAACTTCTAACTCTTACACATACAATAGTTTTTAAGTACAGTTCTGAAGCATTGAAGGAATGTAAAATTTTAAGCTATTACTTCTTCCCATACTGCAAAGCAATGCCACGTGTTGAAGTATTTCAGGGGAAAAAGCCATGTTGATTCAGGTGAGAGGTCACAAACTGAATTTTACAGTTTTACCTACTAACACTTAGGTGTTGCTGATGAAGTGCCACATTCAATCCTCATGCATAACAGTGAAGATCTTTTAAATTTTCCAAAATTAGCAGGCATCAAGATCATAAATCTGACTTCAGATGAAGTCTACATTGATGAAAGACAAATTTTAAACCTATAAAATGACGTAAAGGACATTCAATAGCTTTGAGTGTTCACATCAGAAGTATGAGTAAACCTACTCATGATGCATAAGAAGTTTAAGACACCAACAACCACAAGATTTTAGAATCCCTTTTGTTTTCACTGCTCTTAAGAAATGTGAATTCCATTAAGATTAAAAACTACTTTACAATTCTTTTGATGCAGTGAGCTTTTTAATATTTACTTTTACTCTCAAAGAACAGATTTAAAGACCTGCAACTGAACAATCTGAAGTACAACAAATATTTCACAACTCTGTACTTTTAAAAGTATCAAAAGACTTCAAGAACTTCTACAGTAATCAAATATTTACAAAAAATAAATTTTACCAGCTTTGCTATTAGCTGTGTTTTAAAAGCTCCAGTATACTAAATACACTATGAAAGACCATCTCTTGGTCAGAAGTAAAGATGGTTCAAATTGTTTTATTTTAGCAGAACTGGAGCTACTTCCCATTTTGAAATGTTACCATGAAACTTTATCAGTAGAATTATACAATATGGGGGACATTATTTTAAGCTTTAGGTGAACCATATACCTCCTTTTATTTATATGTGGAAGACAAAATGTCCACAGTGCACTTCAATACATCAAAACAGTTGTGTCCTTCATGCAGAAAAGGAAAGGTATTTTTAAAGAAAGATTTTTCTATCAAGTCTAGAACTGTACTGTAGGTTGAGATTAATATATTCTGACTTGCAATGACTTTGATAATAAAGGCAAAGGAGTTTATGCAGGTTTGTCTGGGATGAGATAAGTGTAATCTCAACCTTCACATGTCTGTCATTCAGTGATACAGAGAAGTTTAACAACCTTTTGATGCTGCTGGTTTCTATGCAGCAGCAAAAGCATACATAAAAACGTAAGAGGAGTCATCGACTTTTAGGCTTTGATTTACTGCTGTGACTTCTGTGATGTGGGGAGGGGTGGGGGCAAGTAGTTTACAATACATCATCCCCTAAAAACAACGTGTGATGGGTTAGTTGCTTTTTTGCCATAAAACTCTCTCAGGACTCAAGAATCTAAGAAAAAATCATCATTTTTCCACCCCTAGACAAACATACGCCACAACATCAACTCACATGTTTAAAAATCTCCCTGAAGAAATGTTTCTCAGACTTCAAAGGCTGATCTGCTATTCCCTCCCTTTTTAATGATAAGCAAAAGGAAAAAAAAAACCAAGAAAAAAACCTAACCACATTTTCTCCTTGATAAAATGAGTCTCTGTACCCGACATTTTGGGAAACTCGGGTAGAAGTAAGCTCCTGGTACATGCTGGCAGGAAAGACCTCTATTTAGCAAATCTGAAAAAGCTACATATACCTAAGGGCACCACAGGCCAAACCAAGGTGAGTATACTTGGCTTTTGGATAGCCTCCATGACATCTTAGGAAAAAACCCAACAAATAAAAAATTCACCTTTATAATAGAAGAATGACTCCTGAGAGTTATCACTTCAACTGAACAAATATCAAAAAACTACTGAACCAGAATTATCAGGATTATCTATGTTCATCTGCTGTGTATGTCAGGTTAAAGAACCTGTGAAGTGAAATAGCTAGATAATCAAAAAGTACATTTGCTAACTTTTTTTTTTGCTTCAAATGAATACACATACTTAAGAAATGGAGTTATTAAAACAGCAGAGAAAATATTTTAATAGATTTTCTCTAGTGTTCTTTTTTTCAAAAAGTCCAATAGACAAATGTTCTTTTAAAGTTTCAGCTTTCATGCTTAACAAAAATAATTCCCAGAAAATAGCATGCCCCATCGTGTGTCTTTTCCTGTTGGACTAGAAATTCCTATAATCAGTTAAAGTGAAAAAAAACCCCAAACTGAAAGTTCTCAGTTGATGCAAAATTGGGTTAGGAAAAGCAATGAGGACTTTTGAACTAGCTTGTCATGCTGTGTTTTGGTTTTTTACATCTCTGTGGAGGAAATAAGAATTAGGTATAAAGTGAATCTTCAATACTTTTATTATACTGTAACAGCTGTTCTAAATATTGCCTCTTTCAAAAGCACACAACAGTTCTGTACTCCATAATCATTTGATGCCATCAACAAACAGGGAAGTGTGAATCAGATTTGACTGACTTCAAAGTTCAATGACTGTAAAACTGTCCATATTCTGAGCAGAGGTTTAGATCAAACAACTTCCACATATCAGCTGGTTGCATAAAGTGACAGACAAATGCCTAGAATTCAGTGATTCTAGAGGCAATTCTATACTCTCTCTAAACCAGCTAACATGAGTTTATTGATTACCAGGACAATTTCAATTACAACTGTGTTTGTAAACAGAAGTCTAATCATTCATGATATTTATTCCATCAGGTAATTCTTTACCTTTAACCTTTAAAATGTTGAAAGCCAAAGGCAGTCCCTAAATCAGATCAGAAATCTTTTTTCTACACTAACTTCTTTGTTTCCAAAACACAGTAAAATAACAAGATTCTAGAAATTCCACTTCACCCATAGACAGGAACAGACTCCTAATGAATGACCACATGACCAGTTTTGTAAAATCCATGTTTCCAAATGCATTTTGATGACATGGAGCACTCTTCAGGACAGGATCAGCTGTTCTGTAGGCAACAAAAATGGGGCAAGATACCAAAACGATAGTGCCAAAAATAAAGTTCAGGTGATAGCCCAAGGAGTATTACAACAAATGAGATAAGTAATCCTTGGCAGTGCCCTGGTTGGTGGTACAATGTCTTACAGGAGTTATTTTTGTCCACTTCCTAATACTTTTCTTTCTTTCCCCTCCTCTAAATGTAAGAAGAGATAATTTCAGAAGAGAGAATTTCAGAAGGGGAAAGTAATTTACTTCTGCCATCTAGAAACAATGAATCTTTCTTGTTTTTAATGAGGTAGTCTATTATACCATTCCTTAGAAATAAAATACAACTATATTTAATAAAGACAGAGGGAATACCAGGCACAGAGCTCAACTTGAATCGTCATAGAAAGCACAGTACAAACAGAAAAGAAAACTCATCATTTTTTCTTATAAATAAGCAGCTATGACTAAAATCAAGGAAAGCAGAAAATATTTTCACATTTACCTTACTTTTTAGAATATGACTGCATCTGAGGCTTTGCAACAGCAGCCATATCAGTTACCATATCTGACAAGCACATCCCTGGAAGCAAACAGCCACTGTAGGCCTAGTACAGAGCAAGATTCTGAGTGTACCAGTTAATCTGTTAGTTCTTTTTCTAGTACACATGGCTCCTAAGGGGTCAATTATACATTGTACATTGAATTCAAATGGAGCACGTATTCTGATAAGAAGAGATAATGACTTCCTTTGTTTCTTAATGTAAGTTGATTATGTGCTTATGCAAGAGGCTACCCGGTGGCAGCTGGAACATTTTACTTCAGCTGAGCCACAGCCTCTGGTCAGTGGGGGCACTGTGAGTTGGAAATGGCACTGGACTCACCATTAGGAGGAAAGCAATGTTCACACCAGTTTGACAAGTTCTAGCACATGCACAGAGTAAGGATATTATGAATCAAATTCATCACAAGGGAGTTAAATCTGCTATTGTTAAGAAAGCTTATCACTTTTAAAGAGATAAATTATGGACAATATTCAAAGAGCCAATGACATTGGGGTTTGAGTGAGGGGTTTTTGTTGCTTGTTTTGTTGGTTTTCATTGGTTGGGGTATTTTTTTCAGTGAAGATATAACATTACAGAAAGAAGAAACTGAATTCAATTGCTAACTTCTAGAAATAAAACCCCCAGATGCTTTTGCAAGGACACTAGCAGGAGGCTATTAAACAGATAATGGTTTCATTTGCAATTTGGGTGAACATTTACATATACAGAAAGAGTAAAAGGAAAGTATAGATGCTATGCCAAACTGTATTTCCACTTAACAAAAATGCTTTCGATGAGAAGTATTCAAGTCCTACAAAAAAACTAGAAAACTAGACCTCCAAGTAATCTTAATATGCTATAAAAATACTTTCTGGAGAGAAATTCAGATTTCATTTGCACACACAGCACACACATACACAGCACCCTCTCGACTCACAGTACTAAGCTCTATTTCAAAGGTCCAAACTGCTAAACCCATCATGATTTCATTTGTATATTAGTTGAAATCTTGAAAAATAAAGCAAGTACTATAAAATCTGAGTACATCTGTTAAATCTTCTGTATTAGAACCTCTATCATCCCTCCCATATACTCTATAAAGAGACCATAAAATGATGCCTCTACATAAAACCCAAAGTGTGTCCTTGTAACAAGTAATGCTAACATGGCACTGTTAATGGGGAGGAAAAACAAAACAATAAATTGCATGTTTTCCCTTACTCCAATGGAGCTATTGTGAAAAGAAAGGCTTGCTAACTCAGAAATATAAAAGTTACAATGATCTAGTGTCCCTGTAAGAACTGCAGTAATTTTCTTTGCAAGCTGCTTAATTTCCTCAGTAGTAATTATTTTTACAAGGCACTTTGCTTTAAGTCTGTAAATCTAGTATCAAACTTAGGTGGTTTAGAAAATCTTGATTTTGGGACTTGAGAAATAACTAATGTTTCACTCAAGACCAACAAAAAATACAAGGTCTCTACAACAGTGTTGTATCCAACTGATGAAGCTGCTTGCTTCAGCTCTACTGAGAGCACAGAGGTTACAATCACATTTTCTAATTTGCTTTATCGCAGAAAAAATCCCTACAGTATCAGGCTCTCAGAGAGCTCTTCCGCATTTGCCCAGGGAACTGAAATACAATGAACTTTAGAAAGCCCTTTCTCTTTCTGTGTGTGCAAAGGGAAGTGAGCTAGGCCATGGAGATGGGAAGGACAAGGTGTCATAAAGCAACTTTTGCTGGAAAACCCCTATCATCTGACAAATACCCATGCTCTCCAATTAATGCTTAAGCAAGTGATTCTCCCTCTCCTTGTTGCTATGCAGCTGACCATTTTAAAGGTCTCCATACTTTAACACTACCAGAATCACAGAATCATTGAATATGCTGAGTTGGAAAGGACACATCAGGATGGAGTCCAATTCCTGGCCCAAGAATCACACCCTGTGCCTGAGCACATTGTCCAAATACTTCTTGAACTCTGTCAGGCTTGATGTTGTGACCACTTTTTCCTGGGGAACCTGTTCTAGTACCCAACCACCTTCAGGGTAAAACTTCCCCCGATATTCAACCGAGACCTCCCTTGACTCACTTCATACTGTTTCCTCAAGTCCAGTCACTGGTCACAAGAGTGAAAATCAGATTTAATACAGCAACAACTATATTCACATTCACACCAGAAGTGAAGAGAACAAATACTTTGAAGGTTGGTTTTTAACTCTGAAAGTATTGAACATAATACAGTTCACTATATATTGAACATAATACAGTATAAAGACAGAACACTTCTAAAAAATCATGATCTAGATTTAGAGATGGCATATGAATTTTACTAGTGTCAACACTGTGATGCAACTTGTTTTTGGTTATCCATTATATGGAATTTGCGTTGCTTCAGCTGTCTATGGTTCCATGACGTGAAATACTCATTTCTATGCTTCTCTCAATTTAATCAAGGTAATTCTTCTAACTCTTAGACACTTGGTTTCAGTGTTGGAGAAAGAACAATAAAAAGTCAAATTTCTAACAAGGTAGATACCAGAACAAGGAAGAAATAGCATACTGGTTTTGTTCTCAGTGGTGTATAGTAATCTGGCTACTCCTAATGTTTCCATTTTAATTTTACATACTTGCAGTAAGTGAAATATTATTTATAAATATTTTTGTGCTTTGTGTATACATCTGCACAGATATGAAACTGGACACACAGAAAATTATTTTCCTCAAATCCAGAGATGCTAGCTGGAAAACTTATAGGTAAAAAACAACCAAATTCCATCTCTTAAATATTTTGGTTTCAGCTTTGTTTCTCATTTAATCTCTCACCTTAGTATCAACATCTTCCTCAGTGTCTCCACTGTGAAAGTCTAGGCGTTTGGATTTAGCAAATATTCAATAGTTAGGAATACCCTCATGAAAAAAACATGGTTTTGTCTTGATGTCTTATGAGGTACAAGGTTGGTGCACTTCAGGTACATCCTGGAGAGCAAGCGACACCAAATAGGCAACACCAAAGGCCACACCATGACCCTTGAAAGCCCTCCAGGAAATACCTACACTTCATATTTCTTTCTTTCTTATTCACAATGGGATTTGTTAAGCAAATTAAACTGAAGACTGTCCAGTAAAATAGGTGAAGAGCCAGCAAGCAGAGAGGTATACAGTGAAGGAGTTAGACATAGTTCATAGGGGGAAAAATATATTTTGCATGTCCCTAGAAAGAACGCTAAAGCTCATAAAACCTTTGGTATCTGTAAAGACACCGCACTCCATAATGCTCTCTTGTACTTACAATATAAAATGAAAATAATTCTAGATGTCGGGAGCTCTTAAAGAAAAATTACAAAAGATACGGAGCATGGAGGAAGTCCGTACAGGCCAAAGCACTGTGGAAAACAAGTCCCATCCTGAGGCACCTGCTGAAGGAGGCCGGGCAAGAGGATAAACCCACCTGGGGATCGAGCTCCAGGCACGGGGCATGCAGGGGGCTGCTCGCCATGGCTGTGCCGGGCCGGCCTCAGGGCCCCGCAAGGCCCGGCCTGTGAGGGCCCGGGGGAGCCCCTGAAGGGAGCCAGAGCCCTCTGGGAATGCAGGGCAGGAGCGCCCGGCACTGCCAGGCCCCGCACAGGGAGCGTCCCAGGGGCCGGGCAGCTCCTGAGAGAGCAGCTCTCCCGTAAAACCAGAGTGCACGTGGATCAGCTGCTGTGGTTTGATCTCAAATGGCTGCAGAGCCCCCGCTGCAAGGCACACAAATGAGCAAAACAACAACTCCAGCTCTAACCTCACAAGGACCATCCACACATCCACTCACGTTCCCCTGACAGAAGAGTTTTTGAAGTGTACACAGGTGGGTGAAGGAATTTGATTCACAGGATACTCAATTTCTTTATGTTAAACATATTTTCCCAAACAACTTATTTTGAAAGTCTAGCAAAACCAGCGAGTTCCACCTCTGCCTGTTTAGCAGAGCACATGCGTCTAAAATCTGGCCTGCCAGACAAAACAGAACACGGCTGAAGTTTCCAGTCCCGGGGCCACCACAGCGGCCACTGCTGTGGTGTCAGAACTCCATGACTTGGCAGAGTCTGCAGAACCCCTGGCCTTGACCCCACTTACAGGAGATCTAATCCTTGTTTGGCAGCCCCAAGCACACGAGTAACTTAGTCACCATTGCCTCAAACATGTGACAGATCCATTGTACAGGCACATTCACTTCATAAAGTCTCTCTCAGGGGAAAAAAAGACATGGAAAAATGACATCTTCAGTACAAAACTGCTGGCACACAATAAAATTCCCTCCTGTGACAGTAGAGCCACTTTAGTGGCCTTTCTGTTGCTAGTGGCCACACGGCATTGCCATCACCACTGAGAGGGTTGAGCAACACAAATCAAGCTGCTTATTGCATACTTTGTAAGATTAAGATTAGTATCAGCTAAGAACACTTCTTCGCCACATCTCCGTAAGATGCTATGAAAGCAAACAAAGGAATTTCAAAAAAAATCATAGCACTGAAGAGAGAATGAATTTCAAACTTTATTTATAAGCACAGAGATAGGAAAGTCATCTACCTGAGGAGGTCTCATCTAGTGAAGCACAAAAAAAAATGCAGTGAGACAACCTGTAAAAAAATACTGATTTGCACTGGGGATGCAGGCTTGTAGAATGATTGTCACAAGAATCTCTTGCTGCTGAAAGACACAGAAGCGTCTTCTCCTTTGCTATTCTGATCTTCTGAAGACAGGTATTTTCCCATATCTAATTCCTGGTATGACTTCATCTCTGGAACCATATTTGCTCTAAATTATGTATTCTGTTAAAACTCAGTTTATACTGAGTTACACAGGATAGACAAAATACAATATAGTCTTTTACTGCTATTTTGTTAGCCTCCTAAGCTATTAGTGTCCCTAGTTCTAAGCTTTTTCAATACTGTGAATCAGTTCACACCACTGAATCAGTTAAACTATCAGTACTATATAAGAACAGGAAACAATGCAGCGTCCTCTCAGCACCTGAAAAAGAAATTGCCAATACTAGCTGTTGCACTGATTTAACCATTTCTTACTTCCTATAGTAAAACTGGGGAAAAATCAGCAACTACTAGACTTGGAAAGTCCTTTCCTTTAAGGAGAATCACAGTTAAGTCAACTGACAACTTTACAATTTGGTTTGTGTTTTTATAACTATACATTTAACCTTTACTCACAGCCTTTTAAAACATCTTTACACTATTCTTCAACTACCTTTGTTTTTTGTACTGGTACTCACATTTCCACAAGCTAATGAACTCCCTCGATTAAGGCTTGAAAGTGGTCTGGAATTGAGTGTTACTTTAAAGTGCTATGTATCGAACTGTGGAGAGCATCTTAGTTCATACTGCAAAAATCTTGTACCTCTCTCCTTTTATACAGAGCCAACATATGTCCACCTTTCTGATTTGGTCTCTTCAACATTAGCTAAGTAGTTCCAGTGTCACGATCACACACCAGAATATCTAAGAACGTGCTTGTTCTTTTGAAATGCCTCCAAAAAGGCTATTCCTCTTTTATTGCTAGCTTGTCATTATTGGTTCGTGCCATTTCCTTTAAAAATGAGTGGCACTAATGTTATTGATTTAAGAAGTTCCACTCCAGGGAGCTCACATTAAATTCAGTCAAATGATGTTGTGTATTGGATTGTCCCATCATCTTAGTTCAAAAATTCTCTAGGATATAGAACAAGGCTAGGCTAAGAAAAGAAATCACCTTGGCAATTCCTTGGAATAAATAAATAAATGAGAAAGTCCATACTTTTACTTCAAGTTACAGCAAGAAATTTATCAATACAAATCAAATCTATTACTTTAATTTTTTTTTCCAATTCTCCTGTATGTCAATAAGAGAGCAGATCACAGCTCTAATTACAACAATTACTTCCAGTGATGCTAATAAGAAAGTTATGTGAGGCTGTTTTAAAGAGACTACTACTACTTTTCTAAGACCCAAAACTGAAAAATCAATTAGTAGATGTCTATTTTGCAATATTATAAAACTTACATCCTCTCTAGACACTTGCTTTGTTCCAGCTCTCTAAAGACATTCAGCTTTTTCTTTAAACATCCCTAGAATGACATTCAATACCAATATACCAGGATTACAGATCTGCACTGTCTTGTGGGTCAAATACAATAACAAAGGTGCTTTCACACACAAGCTTTTTCCTTTCAGAAAAATGGAACAGAAAAAAAAAGCACTGTAAGGTACTTCATTTAACTCAGAATTACACCAATATACAAGGTAATTCTTTACAAGTGTTTTCTACAATCATTTAAACACCAGTTCTGAGCTTTAGTGATTACTGTGGGAGTGGCAGACACATGGTACCTTGTTTTAATCCTAGGAGAAAACTCACCAATTTCATCATCACTTCAATCTGCTAAAGTGAACTTTCCTGTGTTTCTCCTACTCCCAGACAGAGCCAAGAACCAACACAGCATGTCAGTTTCTGACATTTAAAACAAAAAAATAACTTGTTCAGCTCAGCCTATTACAAATACTTCCTTCAATATAAAGCCAAACAATCAACTGAAGAGAAAACAAAAGTCTAAACAAAACAGGAAAAGAACTACACATGCTGAGCAAGTAAACCTCAGAGCCAGATCTAAATGTTCCTAAGCTTCAGCTCTAGAGAATTCAAGTGGATCAGTTTCCAAGGTCAGAAGACCTTCAATATCCAACTTTCAGGCATAAACAGGAATCCATCAGAAAAAGGCAAAGGGGGAAAGGTTGTCTGGTCACAGATTCCTACAGAAACACAGCTACCCTTGAATATTCAGAAAGGTGATGGATTTTGTCAAACTATGTCCTATGCTGCCTGGTAAATTTTGTCTGCTCAATGTGTCTATTTCTACATAAAGCTTTCAAAGTTCTGAACACATTAGGCATACAAACATATTTGAAGCTGACAAAAGGTGGGTAATCCTCTTCATGACCCACTGAGAACAAAGACCTACCATACACAGGTGGAAGGGCATATTAAGTCATGCTTCCCTTAGTCCTTGCATTTGGCTTGTTACTATACCCCAGAAAAGATCAACAGCAAAGAAAAGCCCAAGGCACAAAAAGCCTCAAGCACAGAAGCAATGTTTGTCTTCCACTTATCATCACTGCCAACTTTTTCTAGGAATCTATATACTACTAGACAAAATTAAATCTGATACTGTTCTTCACTGTAAATTACTATAAAGCCAGTCAATGACACATTCATTCTCATTCCTCATTGGACCAGAAAACTCGTCAGAATGACGTACCTATGTAACACCACTTCCACAAATCAAATAGCCACATGACCTAAGGCATAAAATGAGCCATGTAACTGATATGTTTTTCATACCACACCTAAGTTAATAAGCTAAAGAGACAAAAATCAAGCAATTTTAGGATCAACAGAACTTGACAACCACTTTACCGTCATCAAAACCTTCCTTTTATGTAGGACACATACCAATCAGCAAAAATACTTCACTATTGAAGTCAAGCATGTAAGACCTTGAAAAGTCTTACACATCTCGAACTGTTTACGTAAAATAAACAATTAACACATCAACTTCCTCCCATCATTACTTCTCTCTATGTAACATGTAACTCCTAACTCTAACAATCTTCATTTAAACGTGGCATAAACAAGCAAAAAAAAATTCCTGTAAGATTATCTCAATGTGTCTAACCCTACACATAATGATGTAAAGCAATCTGCATGTCAGATTTTTCTTGTTTTATTCATTCCATACATGAATAAATTCCTCCCTCCACAGTTAAACTACTAACTCTGAAGCTGTAAAGAAGATATAGCCCATAAGCAAAAATTTTTACACTGTAGTAACTGATTTTCATATATTTGTGAGGATAGTATGGAAAAAGCAATATTCTTTCTGAAAACCTTTACCCATGCCCTACCATCCTTCACTCATAACACTGTAGCTTGCCTTACTAGTCCAAAAGGCACAAGACTCTGTCCTATTTTGAGATACATGCAGAGTTATTTTATTGTATATAGAGTATTTCCTAAATATTGCTCCATTTAGAAAACTAAAAAAGTTTTTACCCCTTCAGTCTATGTTAAGACAAACAAAATAAAAATGCTTAGTTATGGGACTTTTCTTCTTGGGAAAGCAAAGTACTTGGACTCAAACTTCAGTTTCTGTGTTCTGCTAATAAGAGATTAGAAGTTAACAATGCACCGTTATATAAAATAAGACTTACTTGCTGGAAACAAACAAGAAATCTACTAATATCCACTAATAATAATTTGCAAAAAGAGAAAAAACAATCTACTGACTTGCAAATTGCAAATACTGCAGATTTTACTCTAGGGCATCACAAAGGAAAACTTGAATCAGATTATCATATTAAATATAGCGCTACACACTGTGAAGTTTAAAAAAAAAAATCAGAGTTTGCATTTCCTATACAGCTTTATTCTTAACTTTATTCAAAATAATATGATCTAAACAACCATGGTGGGAGTGATACAGAATTATTTTAGAAGAAAATGCTTTTTTTAATTAAAATGGTTCTTCTTCCATGAAGGAAAAGTAAGTCATAGCATAAGCTGTTAAGTCACCCAGACCTAATACAACAAGCAGCATCCTGTTATGCAATGTGTCTCTTGCTCCATCTTTAATATAGTTTAAATTGCCACAACCTGGATACATGGAAGGGGAAATAAAGCAAACACCATAATCTAACAGAAAAATAGTTTCTTTTGTAAGAGATATGAAAAGGTCTTGAAACAGTTCTTTGTAGTTCCATCTTCAAGTTTTGTTCTCTCAAGGCTGCCATATATGAGAACTCTTTTTCCTTAAAATGTATCAGCGTTTTAATAAGGCCCTTCTCTGCTGTTCCACTGTTTATATTACCTATTTCAGCTATGAAAAGTTGCTTTCTATTGTCTTCCTCTGGGGAAAGCATTTTTCCACATTCATACTGACACAGACTTCCACTGTGCTCTCGAAACGAAGTTGGCTGACATGCAATTCCAACAAAAGAACAAAAAAATCTGATCATAAACACACCTTACCTTGAGAACCTTACCACTTGAGATCAGTGTGTGTCAACACAAAAGTAGCTATTAGGCTATTCTTTATTAAAGAGTAACAGAACCATGAGCTAGGTCCAAGATCAACCCAGCAGCAGGACCACACACTGCACTGCAGTTCAATGTGTTATTTCTGTAACAGTCCCCCAAAAATGATTTAAGAATGTTACATGGGCTGGTGTGTAGGGGGACGTGTGTGTGTAGGGAGGGTGGTGTTTATATTCCACAAACAGATTCTCAAGTCTGTTATCTTTTCCTTCAAACCAGAACAAAAGAAATACATATACATAATATTATGCAGTGCTAGGTTAATGTTGGACGTTACAATCTTAGATGTTATTTTCAACCTAAACCATTTTATGATTCCATTGCCCTGCACTGTACTACAGGGAAGCAGATAAAATTCAGAACAGAATAACAAATATGCTTTTTTGTGGGGAAGTGGCAGCTAACAAAAGCATGGAAGCTGTATGTGTCTGGATGTGTGTCTGGATGTGTGTCTGCACAGCAAGCATGCAGACTGGCCAGTAAAAACAAAGCAGACCCACAGCTGGGGACTAAAGGGACTAAGGCCTGGGAAAAAGATCAACCACACCATTGAACACAAACAACCACAAGAATGTTTTACAGAATAGTGGTAAATTTTCATGACAGCACGAAGCTGGACACCAAAGAGAACTGGGATACTGTACTAGAACACCTTGAGAAGTATAGTAAAAAAAGCAGTAAAACGTAATGTTACAGAGTATCAGCTGAAGCACTTCTAAGGACTAAAAGCAAAAGCTGTGGCTATAAACTGGCAGTTCATCAACTGGGGGTGGGGCAGAGGATGGGCCCATAGAGAAACAGGTGTACTGGTAACATTTTACAGGGCATGGGTGGTACCTAAAAAAAAGTACTATTCTGGCCTTCCTTATTATAAAAAGGATCAATCTAAATCAAACCAGGCACACAGCAGGTCTCTATCAATAATCAGAGAGCCTTTGAGAAGAGAAGAAGCTAACCCTTCTTTGTCTAGAAAAAGCTAGAATCCATGATATTGATGTGTGAAAAATGTGTGCTTTCCTCTAAAATACAAATTAATTAAAAGGAATTAGTACTAAACAAACATTCTGTTTATGAACAAATATGCACAAATTGGATTTCCAATAGGGGGAAAAACGTTCTAACAACTCTTGAACTTGGTAAACTGATGACACAAATGCTGGCTGGCTGCTTGGAATATTGAACTTTACATGAAAGAATAAAAGCCAAAGGGCATATGGGAGAGGGAAGGTATTGCTCATCATTTGCTCACAACAACATGATTGAGAATTTTTTTAAGTCATCACCAATCTGCATATTTTTTCTACTGTTAAACGTGTTAACATTCCAAGTCCTGAAATATTTTTCATTACAGAAACATACTCACTTGAAATAACATGAGACTATTTTATTAAGTCTATAGAGAGTATTTCAAAACTGGGCTTAGAAAAACATAACCTGCCATCTGTTTTACTAGGAAAGTTTCTACCAACCATAACATACTGAATTGCTCATCTAATCTGTACTTAAAACGTTCTTCCACCCCAGAAGACTTTCTGCTGACAAACATGACAAGACAGATGACTACACCTGTACATGTGTATTTACTGGATATATGTATTGTGCATTCAAGAGAACTGGCAATAGGCAGAACTGAAAACTAATGCACTTGTCAAACAAATGGAAGAAGCTCAGAATTTGCTTATTTCAGTTTTCTAAGCTTAGCAGTCTAGCCTCAAAGCTGAAGATCAGTGCACCTACATAAACAAAACCCCAACATTAACAGGATAGACTTTTCTGATTGCTACAGATCAGCTTTGTACTATTCTCATTAAGAGAATAGTACAATCCTAAAATGTTCAAGCTTTCAAGCTGTAGTACAATAACTAGAGTCATTAAAATATCACTGCCTACCATTGAGGATACTCCACTGGGATAAGAGCCACCATAGCTAAATTTAATCTTTTCATAGAAATTATTTTTAAATTTCTGGGTAAGTGGCAGTATTTAACTGAACAACAAAGCCCAGAGTTAAGAAAACAAGTTCAAGTGGCATGGCTGTTCTTTGCTTAAACAAAAACCTGTCCATAAGGTACTAGTGGACTCCTGCCCAAGAAAATAGTGCCTGAAACTGGGAGTATCCCCATAGTATTATATGGGGATGACTTATGGTGTCAGAAGTCTCATAAACATCTTCCTTAATTACACTTATGCTGTAATTACCTTAGTTTTGCAATAAGATTTCTGCAAAACATATTTAGGGCTAAAAAGGTGATGAACTAGAAGCAACATGCAAACAATCATCACTGTCTGTATGGCAACCTGTTATTCCCTCCTAATTCCCTGTTAAGAGCATTCATAGCCTGCAACACAGGTGGGTGAAGCAACTTCTGTTCTCACTCCAGTATGATGAAGCCAATATTATGTCAGTGTCAGCACAGCCAAAGTGATCTTGCTTATTATTACACTGCTGCAGCCTGAAGATACAGGTAAGTAATAAGAAGCTGAGAGCAATTCCATAGAAGTATCTTCTGCCTCAGAAGGTGATGGTGCTTCTTGGAGGCATTTGGTATGTGCTCTACTCATTGAATTTTTTCATGTCTAACAGGTCATTCTGGTGAAGGAAACCACAGTAAAAAAATGGCACAGCTGTCTAAACTTCCTAAGCTATGGCTAATGGAAAGGTACTTCAGCCTTGGAAAGATCCATAAACAGTACTTTGTGGGGTTGTCATATCAATATTAACGTATTCCACTTCCCACAAAAGTCTCCACTATAATAATGGCCTAACTGTAAGCAAGAGATAACCAGTGTCCTAGAAATATTTATAGCTGGCTTAGAATTACAGAATCATGGAATCCTTAAGGTTGGAAAGGACCTCCAAGATGAGAGTCCAATACCTTTGATCACAATCTTGTCAACCAGACCACAGCACTAAGTGCCACATTGAGTTGTTTCATGGCTTCTAACAGTATTTGACTGACAGACCAAACAGTAGCTATCTACTGGCTAGAGGCAGCAAGAGCTGAAGTTTTGTGATCCCTAAACTTCAGAACCACACTTAGTAACTGCTAACAGAATCATAGCCAGGCATCCTTGATGGCTCCTTGAGTAAAATGAGCCTCATACTGCCAAAGCTGAACTGTGTTCAACACTGAAAGGCAGACAACTCTTGGGGCATAGGAAACACGGGGACAAAAGGGACAGCAGATTAAGAAATGTGAGTTTACACCAATGGATTACCTAACATGTGGTTGACTGCACTGTCTTTGTAAAGTAGCTGTGTCAGAATTTGTCTTGAAGTGTAAATGAGGCTTTAAACACAATTTCTTAACTGCAAACACAAACATACATATGCCAGACTCCTGGCATAGTACTAACACATGACAAAGGCAGCTGGGAAGACAGTTAAACCACACAGAATTTACTGTGAGAACATGGCAATAAATATAAAAATTATCTCAATACAGTTCTACAGAAGCTTATTTAGTACTTAACTGTGACAAAGTTCACAAAACCCTGCCTGATTTTATTAGCACTGTAAAGCACCCTTCAGATATAACTGTTCACCAGAGATAGACATTACAGGAAAGAATTTCACCCTCCTGAAACAAGAAGAAATAGTGGCGACATTCAAATCTAGCTTCAACAAAATACAATCTAAACAAAGAAAATAGGTTAGCATGGGCACAGGAACAAAAATACATCATGTGTAGAATGAGACAAAAGAATTAATGTTGAGGAAGATAATCTCAAGATGTGAAGTGTGCCCTGAGCATAAGAAGATCAGTATATTCTCATTTTCCATGCAGCTCCTGAGCCCTTACAAGCAACAGTAATATCTGTAAGACAGCACCATATAACAGAGTACAAGAAGCAAGAGAGGCTGGAATGAAGAGGGAAAAAATTACTAAAGGAAAAGAGTAGCCATGAAAATGAAAACTGCAAATAGGCAGAAGTCCTCTGAAAAAACATGTTTCTTCTGAAATAAATCTGACACACTTCAATGTCGCTAAAATGAAGTTCCTGGTATATATGATTCCACATTAAAAAGGGAGCTACACAACACAAATAGAGAACCTATTCTATTCCTGACAGAAATCCATTTAAGTCAGACATGCTCTACTGGCAAATTGCTAAGTGGCATTGACACTCAAACAATATACAGATAAGGTATTTATTTCATATTTCATAAGCATCTCTAAGATTATCTGTCATTTTCCACAGGCATTGTAACATGATTTCTGCCACAATTGAAGAGCTTTTTCTTTCATAAGCACTGATACAAATACTGCAATCCACTTGCACAGATGTTTCTGTATCTTCATTTTTAAAACAGGCCCTAGAACTTCCCCGAATAGTCTGAAACCATGTTCTTTCTACACATCAGAGAACAGTGACTTCAGCCTTGAGATGATATTCTCTAACTGGGAAATACTAATCCTTCTATGAACTACACAATTCACCAGAAAATTTCTGCTGCACTGGAATGTGCAAAACATCATGTAAACCTCCTCTTCTCCTCCATAATAGAGCCACCTAAACTTGATAGAATCACCAGAATTTATTCTTAGTTAAAAAAAAGAACCTTGTCTCTTCAGGATGATATTTTAAGTTTAAATCAAAGCTGTTCAATGTATGCAATGTCTTAAGGGAAAAAATAAAACAAGCATTAAGAAAGCAAATATTGGCAAACCCCTACTTTTCAGAAAGCCTATCAACCTTCCTCTCAGCCTATGTTTCCTGCTATTCAGATAATTGAGTTGTACACATCATTTTAGGCAGTGACCCACATTACACAGCATTAGCTGGTTTAACAATACTTAAGTAGAAAAAGGACTTAAGTAGCTTACTATGTAAATGGTAAACCACACAAAAAGACAAAGTGAACAGAAGCAATTTAGTGGTCATGTTTCAGTATACTGTCAGACTTAACAAATAAAACAATATGAATTCTAAGTATTTAAATAGATTTGGGCATTTCCAGCAAATGAGGAATTATCAGGGGTTGATGAAATGAAGCATTTTGCCTAGAAACAAGACTGGTATGTGCATATAAATTGCAAATGAAGTCAAACATTTTTACCTTTAGAGAAATTATTGTCAAAAAGTCATAGTCCCTAAAGGAGAACCTGTTCCTTCTCTCTGCAGACCTAATCCTGTCATAGCTTATTTCCACACAAATTCCTGCACAAACTAACAAAATCTTCCTATATTAATAATTTTTGAAGTTGTAACTGCAGAATAACAATGAAGTCTCGATCTTACACCCAGAAATATTCATAAATCTTTTCTGCAATAAAAACAACCAGGACTAAGACTGCAAAATTTCATTTTTATCCAAAAAATCTGGATCTGGTATGGATTAGACTATTTTAAATTGGAATTTAAAAATTCCTCTCTACAGAAAGCCTTAAAGAACTTCTATACGTTCAAAGGCTTAAGAGCACTGCTGTGGTAGTACTGTTCTTCAAAATGCTCTCAAAGTCCAACCATGACTACTAACAGGAAACATTCGATAGGCATTTATAAAAGCTGCTTTCTTTATATAGATTAATCTTCAGAAGAGTTCACAAAAATTTAACTTGAGATAGTTGCATATAGCTTGCTGAATATTCAGGTGACTTTCACTATTAAGATATAGAGTCCAGTGCATCAGTCATTAAGATGAGAGGGTAGTCATTCTCATCTCCATAAACAAAATCTGACTATTCTCCCTGTTCAACAGAAATTTAAGTGAAAAAACAGGTTTACAGCAATAAACAGACATCTAATATAAAAACAACATTAGGTCAGGAAATTTTACTAACACTTAAAAAAAATGCAAAATCAAAAATTCAGGTTTTATTGCTAAATCATTTATTCTACAGAGAGAAAAGCCAGTATTTCACATTATTTGAGATTACATCTGTTCTAGTAGATTCAAGTATACCAGAAGCCTCAGCTACATTTTTTTTTTCACAGTCTAATTTGAGGAGAAAACCCAAAATCTTTCAAAAGCAATTCTCTTGTGATACAATTTATAACTCAGTAAATAAAAACCTCTCAATTTGTATCAATTTCTCTTTGCAATTTCATAGTATATGCCTCAGCATAAATTTTAACAACCAAAAAACCCACCACGAACAACCCATGTGCAAAACATAATGTTATAGCCAGACTGTCTCTGATAAGGTAAAACAGTTAAGAGGCCTTTTTTTGCCCCCCACTTAAAACTGACCCTCATTTTAGCTCCCTTTATACACTTCACTAAAAACTGCTCAGAAATTTCTAGTAGCAATTTGGGGATATGATAGGAAGGGTTAATAACCTCAATCCTTTGCATCGAATTTAAGTAGGTGGTCATCAACCACCACAACTCACAGGGAGGCATCTGTTCTGCTAGTCGATTAGGTGAGTCACTCAGGGTGACACAGGAACATTTTCATAACTGAATTTTAACACCTGCATTCTTCACAAAAGCCGCAGTGCTGTAGCCATTAACCTGACCCAGAAACACTCACCAAAGTCTCTGAAGAGGAGACTAAAGCTGTTACTTTGGGCCTGGAGGAAGGAAGGTGACTAAAATAAAGCTGCTCTTGTTTTAAAGAGTTTTCACTACTGTTTCTCCTGAAGCAGATAATCGGGGCTGTAGGTGATTAATACCTCTATTAAGAATGTTGTTTTTCAGGTTTCAAAGCTCACATGACCAAGTTAGTCCACATTTCTATTCCTATATGTAGTTAATAGAAACCAAAATTCCCTAAGTTTTACATAGGACACAATCACTCAGAGATGGATACTCTACACGACAGCCTTGAAAAGTCAGCTGTATTTGCAGTGCTTTATTTTTTTTTTATATTTGGCATTAATTCTTAAACTGATCAGGACTCCTCTCTAAGATGTTCTGTGACCTTCTCTATAAAATCTCCTCTGCATCTTTTAGTATCATACAGTAATCTATATAATGGAAATTATGTCGCAATAAAGTGGTGGGACTTGCTAGAGAAAGGGAAAAATAAAAAGGCACAGAGCCATACCCATTGGGTCCCTTTTCCAGAAGAACTTCATGCTTAAGTTTAACCCACAAACTTTCCTCTTAATGCTCAATTCTGTTTAGCTGTCTCTCAAACAGAAGCCAGGCCACGGTGATTATCCCAGTCACCATTACCAGTTTTACTCATGGACAGGAACCAAAGATGGATATAGCACACAGTACACCAAGGAAGAATAATAATGATCTTTCCTGTTCTATTTCCTATTCTTTTTCTAAATACTTCTGCCTTCAAATTTATACCTTGAAAGAACTGTCCAGAAAACAGTAACATTTCTGCCAAAGGCTCACAACTTACTAGGATTCTGTTAAAGCAGACATAATCAGAACCGTTTTCAGCCTTCTGCAGTAGGTATCACATTACAATTAGCAAATATGGAATCCCAGCAGCTATTATTTATTGTCTGGTATCTGTCTGTTTTGAAATTCTTCTGGAACATCCCACAATTAACTTTTGATTGTGTGATTTTTCATTCCTAGCTGAATGTCAGCACACTTTGTTCCTTTGTCTAGAATATGTATGAATTTGCTGAGGGCACATATCCTTGAAGATCCCATTGGAAAGACCTCTGTGGAAATTGATCATTTAGTCTTACCTTTTTCTCATCTTCTGGTCAGTTATTAATACAACAGGAGGTGGCCCCTCTTAACCCACAGCAGCTGATTTCCTTTAAAAGCCTTTGGCAGGAGGTCTTGTCAAATGCTTTTTATAAATCGAAGTGCATTACACCAGCCATATACTTATTTATCTCCCTCCCTGTGCCCTCCAAGGATTCTAACTGCTTTATGATGCATGACTTCTAGCTAAAAAAGGCTGTCTTTTTTTTTACTTGATGTGTTTAAAAATTTTTATGTTACTCTGCTTTCTTGAAGCACACGGTTCTACTTCTTTCCTAGGTCACTGTGGTATCTCATTTGAATTTTCCACTCCTTAGGTACATAAAGCCTATTGTAAGTGATGGATTACATACTTCTGACAAAAAACTTAGACATCTGAGGTATTTTACACCTTGAGTAAATTTTACCTGGTTTGCATGATGTCCTATTTATTTATACTGATTGCCTCTCAACACATTAATTAAAAAGATCTTGTTGACCGTGCATGATAGAAATTCTTCAGTCTGAGAATTCATGTACAGTCCTCCAACAGTGAGCACTTCTGCAAAAAACTCCTGAGGCTTGTCTGCTGTAATAGCACCTTCCATAAGAATTCCCTGATGTGCTGGCCACTGAACAGACCACAGCCTTCCTCACATTCTTCCCATTCTCAGTGATGTCAGTAATGATCTTAGGGTTGTAATTTTGAACCTGTCATTCTTCAAACAGTTCTGCTCATTGAAGGATTACTTCCATCATTTTTTTTCATTCTATTTAACTTGTTGGGTTTAGTGTTTTTTTAATTTCTTGACACATGTTACTTCCAAGTCTTCAATCTGTTGTCTGGACATGCAAGATTCACCTTCACAGCTCTACCTCTTCATTTCTTCTAACTTGGTTTCACTGAGTCTGAGGCTTGACTTAGTTATTGGGAGGAGGAAGAAGTCTTATTAAAAAATTTGGGAGTGTTTTTGTTCATATAGGAATGCCACATACCAATACAAAAGAGGTAATTTTTCAAGATAACTGCCAAGTAACACCTCAAATCAGACTTCCTGCATCACCTAGGATTAACATTTCCTCTTTGTGCATCAAGGTGGACAATCAAACACCATCCTTGACAGCTGAAATAAGTATTGCCTCCATCGATTAAATAGTAAGATTTGTTTTACCTCCTCTGTCCTGAGTAAATGAACTGTACTACTTTTACCAAAACTTCCTCCTTTTGTTTTTTTATGCCTTCCAGCATTTTTGTAACTATCAGTATTCTGATTATCTGCCTAAACAGCACAACTACACTATCAAACAGTCAACAAAACAGCAACACTATTAATGTCCTTCTCCTTATAAGATGTATTTCAATCCATTTAAAGTAACATATCTTACTTTATCCAATTTTCCTTAGTCATATAGGATCTTTCTACTAAAGCAATTCATCTGAAATGCAGTTCCCACATATTTGCACCCAGGTACTGCAGTCTTTTCTTATCTCTCTCCCATCAAATTTTTCAACACTTACAGCATGAGTAAGCTCATTTGAAAATAGTTATTTCAGTCTACTACCCTTTTCGAAAGGCACACAGCATTTTGGTAAAGGCATACAAGATTCCATGCTTTATCACCTTGTCTATTTTTATATACCACTTTATAAACTATTTGAGAGGATTTAATTTAGCAATACATTAAAATTCAAAAAAGAGGCAACAAGAAAAAAGGGAGAAAAGTATTTTTCTTTCATCACTCAGTGAAGTACTATCCAAAAAACCTCTTTTCTTCTATAGCTTTCAGCTTAAGGAATGATAGAAAATTTATTACAATAAAGTTAGTATACTTTTAAATTACATCACAGATTTTGATAACAGGGAGAGTGCATCTCCAATCCCAGGGACTAAAAAGGAATCCTTGCAGTTTTAATTCACCTGCCTATTCACTGCTCATTCCTACACTTTCTAGTAGTTCTCCACTGAAAAATCTTGTAGCCCCTTAGCCAGTTCCTGGGAGGTCTAACAGCACACCTCCATCATTCAGCAATCCTGCTTCTCAAACACTGCCCTAGGACAGCCCCTTCTCAGCCCTGTGCTTCATGAACCATTGCAGTGTCACCACCAGCTCACTGTACCCAGGCACTCTGCATTCATCTTCTCTGACACTACTAGACTGTTCTTGAGAATGCCTAAAAAGCCAGTTGCTCACCTCTCCTGTCTTTTGCTCAGTAAAGGCTTCTTTCAACTCCCCTTTTCCGTCATCATTGCTTAACCCTTCTCATTGGCAAGCTGAGACACCTGTCTGCACACTGGTCTGTATGAACTTCTTGGGGTCTGGAAATTACTAACAGCATGGCAATAATACAACCCAACTCTACTACAGTTCAGATTTGGCAATGTAAGATTAATCACTGGACTCTATGATCTTTTCCAGCCTCAATGATTCTATAATCTCACATTTTATCATAATAGTCCTGAGAAAATCAGACTGGGTTGAAACAAAACAGCAGACAAAGCTACCTGCACTGACAGCAGGTGTTAACAAATGCCCAAAGTTCAGCAAGAGTATGGCAGCTGGCAGTCCTCACTTAAGGTCTCAAACTGATTTTGGCTCAGATGCTCTCTGGGTGAAATATGCTTTCAACATATTTAGATACATGCTTCCATTAAAAATGGTCATTTTTAACAAATTAAATATTAACACAGCAAATTACTGGCATTCTATTTATTAACACATCAAATTAAACTGCAGTGCAACCTTTACATTCTGTTAGACATTTCTGATGTTGCTTACTAGCTGTCAAAGTCTGATGCCTTTTGTTGTATCCTCTTGAAATGTCAGAGTTTCATAACCTGCAGCTATTCTGTCACTTCATCTGACTTTGTATATGAAATAAACGTAGTGGGCATCAGATCACTGCATTTGGCCTGCTTGAAGGGTGAAAAATTTAAGTTACAGCACAGGAACAAAGTAATATAATGTGGCAGCCTCTTATTAATAGCATGAAAGGAAGTAGAGCATGGAATAGTTTTCTTATTACACCAGAAATGACATATTAGATTACAGTATGCTCATTTTTTGTCAGATTATATAGTCATTGCTCCTAGAAGGACAGAGAATTAGAGTGTTTGTCTATTTTTTTAAGCAGGATAAATTTTTCCAAGAGTTTGGAGGCTTCTTGGTTTTATTGTTTTCAAAACTATCATGACTAGCAAACTACCTGGAATAAATAGAACTAACTTTTTTAACCGCAATTTTTCATTTTTGTTCTATTTCAACTCTCTTGTGATTAGAAGAAATATTAGAGTATACAAAGGTATAGACAGTAATCAAACAGAACCCTCAGCCTCAAAATTAGAGGAGTTTCATAGCTATTCTGACATTGTTCAATCCTGCCAGTTTTTGTTTTACTCAAAACAATGTCTGCCCTCCCCTCTTCTATGGAAAAAAGACCTTTTTAAGCATAGCTGGTGATACACTTCAGCACACCCCAACACAAAACCTGCATTGGAGCCAGTGAAATCATGAACAGTCACAAGAAAAAAAAGTGAAGTCTGAATAGCACTACCTAAAAGTGAGTAAAGCCAGAGACTGCTCACCAATCCTGCACAGCACCCTCATAGAAGCAGCAGAGGACTGCTCCTCCCTCCAGGGCAGACTCCTTTACTGTAGGCACTACAATTAAAACAACAAATTGGACAACTCTCAAGTGCTCACCTAGCAGGGAGGTCTCTTAAGGAAATCCATAAGCCCAAAAATATTCTGCTCCCCCAAATAAAAACAGCTAAAAAGTAGTAGCTTGAATTTGCTTTAATTTGTTAATTAAAATCAACTACTTGATTTTGGAGAAGGGAAAACTTAGTTATTTTCCATACAAGCATTCTCTGCTTTTTCCAGTTTTCTCCCACACGAAGTTCCAATGGAGTTGTGCATCACCTTATCACCAGCCTCAAGAGGTATCACATGCAGGAATCCAAGCACCCTTGAAGACAGATACTTCATAACGTGTCAGATTAGAATGGTGTAGTGACTTTAATACAATTAGAGTACCACATCACTCACCTTTGCAAATCTTGGGAGTCAAAGCTAGACATCCTATGCTTGAGCTCTGTTACTTGCCTGAGCCTTCTAAAGAATGCAACAGCAGTAAACATGAGAAATTAAGATACTTGCAGCTGATCTGAAATCTCAGCCTGAACACACTAAGTGATTTGATGACATTAGGAAAAGATATGTTTTTTCTTAACTTGTCTTTTAAATACAGACTTGTCAAAGCCAACATCTGTATAGTGGCTGAATGGAAATGGGATAAGGATCAAGTGGTAGCAGGCAAATAACAGCACAGTGCTTTCACTGCCACCAGCACTCCTCCTGCCCTGCAGCACACTCAGCCACTTCTGCCAGTCCTCTCCATGGACAGACCACCTGCTGCTGCCCTGCACAACAGATGGTGCTGAAAGATTAAAAGCTCCATTTCAGGTTATCAGTTTTACCAGAAAGCCGAGTCTTACTGAGAGCATTCACTGGACAAATTCTAGTTTTCACTGTCACCGCTAGGTTTGAGAGACCCTAGTTAAGTTCTTTATCCTATCTAAGACTCTGTTCACATTGCATATGAAAAAAACTCCTCCAGCTCAACCAAATCTGGAAACAGGGACAGCAATTCACTAGCATTTACTTCCTTGGTAAGTCTTCAAGCATGCCCAGTACTAACCTAGCTAATCTCCCAAGGTCAAGATTACAAGAATTCTTGACTGCATTGAATGATTTACATAGTGGACTGGGGTGGGGCACCTCACATGTCTGTTTCTACAAAGCTTTAATTCATCTGATACCAACTGTATACATAATGGCTGAGCCTCCTACGAACCCGGCATGAATAGCTAAATTGCTACCTTCTTTCAACTTAGGCTACAAACTTTGACACAGTCAGAATACCAAAACAAAGATTAATAATCTTGTTTTGAAACAAAATCACACTTGCTACCCAAATATCTAACAGTTTTATTCTTTTAGTCGCTCTATTCTTCAAGGTCTCTGGGGAAACTAAAGCTACTCGTTGCATGCCATTTTCAGCTCTAAGATGTCCAGGTGACCTGATGTAATAACTCAATCTTTGCTTTTGCCATCTACTCTCAAGATTTAAACCAGAATAAACTTGTTCTTGAGAAGTATAAACTGCATGCTAGACCCTGCTGAGTGTCCTTCCTTCATTTTTGGTGTCTTAGATTTGTCTTAGACAAAAAAATAAAACAAAGTTTAAGAACAACTCAGATACAGACTCAAAAATTTCAGTGAAAAATGTTTACTTGCCAGTGTTACTTGCCACTGGGAGACACTTGTCAAGCTCCACTTTCTCAGTAACAGGCCTGATGACTGGAGAAATGAGAGCAACACTTTTTCCTTCAAGCCGACTCAGCTAGTGTATGATACCAGTTAAAAGGAAGGGTGCTTCACAGACAGTATCACTGCTGGAGAACACAAGGGCAAGGCCACTTCCTTAAGGCATTCGAAAGCTGTGTCAGTAATGGAGAGAGTGAAGTTACTTTCCACAATGCATAACAGCAACATACCGGATGCATCACAACATAAAAGCTTCAAACACACACACACACACAAAAAAAAAAGCAGAGATTACATCAGAGGCACATCCTGAAATCTTGACAGTAAAATGGGATTTTTTTTTTCCTTTTTAAATGCACAAAAGTAGGGTAACATCTGTAGGTCCCATCGCAATACATTGTGAGGGATTTATCCTCTAAGATTAAAATATGGGGTTTTTTCCTACGTGAAATGAAGGGCAGTAACTGCCAAGAAAATTACCAAAGCTCCATTTCTAAGCTCAAATAATTTACTTAACCATACTTGAGCAATGTTGTACCTCTTACTAAATGACATGGTAGCTCACAATGCTACCAGATTCAGAAAATACAATGGAGTGGAAACCTTGTATTGATTTTAGAAAATATTTTCTTTGTGCAGGCAACGCTTTCTTCCTTCCTCATTTATATCCATCTGTACTGCAGCAATATCAGTCCAAGAGTCACATTACTCCAGGTCATCAGTGTTATAAATATGGCACTGTAGGAAGGAGTCATTACTATCTGAGCAGTTGCTTCTACTGATTGGGCTTTTATCATATATCGCTGTAGTAGTCGAGGAGTCTAATGTTAGCACTGCGGTAAATGGCAATATTGCTAATCAAGAGAACAAAACACACTCTACATCAGGGAGGCATCCTTCAAACTAACTCTGCTGCAACAGGAGGTTTCAGGGACTTCTGCAGAAACAACCAGAAAAACAATCCGTATTTCTCTTAGTTTCACATGCTTCTTGATGCCCCAATACTCTCCAGACTCCTCACTTTCAAAAAGAATTCTCTTCATGCAGGGAACAGCATCTCCCAGTTAGGGTCCTAACAAACAACCTATGGAACTGGGTTCTAAGCATGCTCTTAGGTCTAATTTGCAAATGTACACTTAAGCTGATTAATACTGCCAGCTATTTAATTCTTCCAACGTTTTAAATAGTTGAAGTATGAAATTGAAGTCCAAGTCCATGACTTCATGTGCTCTGATAAACAACTCTTTTGCACCATTTTAAAAGTTTTGCTCCCTCCCTGCTTCCCTTCCATACACAAGTGTAAGTCTTCACTTACCTACTAATTTTCCATGACAACTGTTTTTATTATATCAGAACTGGTAAATGCATGACCCACATTAGAACACCGAAAGCATGTAGAGATCTCAAGGACAACACAAGTCTGCATGCACTGGCAATTAGCCAAGCAAAAATATTCAAAAGTACTAAGATGTACAGGAAAAGCATTTGCTAAATGGACAATACTGTTTATAGCTTGAAAGCATGGCTTGCTGATTATTCACTATTTTGGAACAATCTACTTTTTTACCCTTTCTCTAGGATGTTCTTTTAATCAGAAAGTTATCTAAGCTAGTAACTTTAACTCCTCGAAATAAGACAGGAAACCCAGCAAGAACAGTACTTTATTTCAGTGCTCCTTTCTTACCATCACCTCACACAAAAGAAGAAAACCCATAAAACCCCACACTAACAAAAATCACAAATAAAATTAAACAAAAACCCAACAAACACCCAACAAAAACCCCCCAAAGGTTCCACTAAAAGAAGAGCATATTCTGACGTTATTCTGCATGTAAGTAGAGTAAAACTAGTGAGATTTATGTTTGGCTCAATATCATGAGTGTTTCAACACTTCATTCTCCATGAGTAAACCCATTTTGGCACTTTGAAGAATCACAAGAAATTAAGTCAGATAATTTCTGCTGTTAGTTTACCAGGTGATAAGTAGACTTTAAAGTAGTCTTGAACAGAAAGGCTCCTACATAAGAGCCAGACTTTTCCTCCAAACTGGAGAAAATCATGAACCTTCCTACAAAAGGATCAAACTAATAGAGTGAGTACATTAGAAGCACATTTGTTGTCTCAAAACTCAGACAACAAAGGACAGCAGAGAACTGCAAACATTTGTCTAAAAAAGATTCTTGAGCATGAAACCCAGGAAAGAAACAGGTTCCTCAGAAGCTCAGACACAGAAAGCAGAAAACCCCAAATGTAGATTCAACCAGACATGAGTCAGAAATTGGCTGCTTCTTTTGTTAAAGCCATTTGCTTTTTCTGCAGTAGACATGGGAAGCAACATTTAAAAAATGCAGGCAAAACAAAACCAAACACATTTTATCATTTGGGAAGTAGAGAAATTATTTCAGAGGCAAAATTGGTGCATTCAAATAAGGGAAATGGAAAGGACTATGTAGAAGTGGAATACAGAAACTTTAAACAGTGACAGCTTTCACATTTCATTTTCTCCTCTGAACACCTACATCCTTGGTATCTACAACATGCATTTTGTTTCCACAAGAAGTTTTATGTGTGTATGTTTGTATACACATTCATGAACTCACAGTATACAATTACATCTTTATTGCCCCAAAAGGAAACAGTGTAAAACCAATTGTCAAATCTAATTCATAGAACGTTTCAGAATACAAAGTCCAGTAACTCTCTCCAGGTGCACTGATATTAATGTGCACACATCTACTATCATGTCTTTCATTAAAGATACAGCATGCACAACTGTAGAAAGTTAACTTGCAGGCTCTATTTCAAACCCCTCAAAGACATAGAGATATTTTAAAGCAAACCACAGTAGATTTAAGCCGAACCTAGTGATTTTAAAACCCTCATCCTTAAAGCCTTTGTAATGTTGCTATGACATTGGATAATATTCATGTCTATTTATAAAGACCACCTTATATTATAAAACCAAAACATAAAATAAACCTCTCAGTAGCAAGAATTTACTCTATCTTGCCCCAACTGAAAAAATAACACACTCATAAAACAGTCATTATCAGCATTTTCAGAGGTGGCATTATTTGAACACAAATATAATGTTTGTGCCTTGAACTACTATTTTGAAAGCTTACCTTTTACAGAGTGGAAAACAGCCAGCCAGATATAAGCACACACCAAGGGCTTCAGAATGGGTTTATTTTAACAGAAAACAGAAGAAGAGAACTGCAAACCCAATGAGATGCAATATAAAGCAGGAATTTGATTTTCTTTGCGGAGCTTAACTTCCATGGGTTATACTTTGAATCTCTTTCCTTTTTGAACCTTCCTTCCAGACAAAGAAGTAAGTTTGAAAATTTGATATTAAAAGTTGCAAAATATACTCATGTATTTTTAAATATAGCAATGTGTTTTTACTCCTCATACACACAATCTTATAAAAGACAACTTAGTTTCTTGTTCGGAGCATAATAAGCAAAAAAGAGAATTCATACTAGGAAGAACAAGAAAATCCCAAAATCAAAAGTAAACTGCAAAGTTGAGGTATGTTAAAAAGCATGTTTGAGCTTTTCACTTTAAAGAAGTATTATATTCCTCTCACGTACAGCCCTTAATTGTTTGCCAGGCAATCTTGCCCATCCTTTTTTTTTTTTTTTTTTTTTTAATGCTCTAAAAACTACAGGAGCTTCTCACCAGAGCAGCATTACATTTAAAGGTCTACAGTGAGCTGGGTAAAGGCCATTTCAGTACATGTCTCCCATCATTGCCACAGACACTGTTTTGAAATAAGTATTTATTATCCCTGAAAAGAGCTGTGATCCCCAGAGAAAACAAAAACAAAAAACCCAACACCCAAACACAATAAACCAAACACCTGTGGAAATGGTAATGCTGAAAGAAAGCCCACTTTTTCTAGAGAGCTAACTCCTCAAATACTGGGCCCTTACTGTGAAAACCTGGTACGCCCCTACTTCAGAATCTCCAGAAGTGTTCACATTTCTCCTCTATTTCAACACTCTTCATTCCACACATTAGAAATCAAACAGTAATAGGGGAGGGGAGAAGGGACAGATACAGGGTGTCTCAACTGACTAAACACCCAAGGACTTGCAGTTGAAGCTTTATGTCTCAGGACAGAGATACCCACACTGGTTTCTTATTTTTTTCTTCTGTAACAACTTTAGTCTCCTTTACCTTCAGCACCTCACTACTTTTGTCCATTTCTTCCCTAGTCCCTTTTGCATTTGAACAAAGAGGTAAGAATACTTCTTGTACATTATGTTAGATGCTTAAAGCATCAGCCATACCTGCTTCACTTTCTTTCCTCTTACACTGAAATTACAGATACAGCACTAATAATTTCTTTTTAATACTAGTACAGCACAAGGGAAATTCATGTTCCCATGAGAGTTGATGGACGTCTGCCATCTTAAAAAAATAATGTTTTAGCACAAGTGACAGTTCCATTTTCAAGACTTTCAAGAAAACAACTCATTCTTTTCAGACAAAGCAAGGTCTCCAAAAATTGAGTCAGCTGAAGTACAGAAAGATGGGAGAATTTCCATTATCCAAGCTGTACTACAGCTACCATCCTGGATAAGGATATATCCCTCACAGCCATAAAAGTAGGATTACTTAGGTTTTGATCATGCTTAAAACCCACCCACACCGTTTATGTCTCAACTAAACTGAGACCTTTACTCCTGACATCTACATATAATAAAGCAAACAAACCATATCTCCTTATGTGCAGCATTTCATAAATAATTTAAAATGGCAATTTCACTTCCTTTAGATCAGAATTTAGCCTGCTGAGAACCAGAAATCTTTACTATTCTTATTAAATATTTACTATATGGCTGTTCTGGCATACTCACAAAAACCACTGCATACAAGTATTATGCATTAGAAAAATACAAAAGCTACATTTAAAATATTTAGAAGATGCTGGCAAGTGCACAATAGCTGGGAAATGCAAACAAAGCTGACAGCCTAACTTTCACTGCTGATTGTTTCCAGGACAAAAAGCAGACTCGTGAGACAGCTTAAGACAGCTTAACCCTTTGCTTTAAGGTCAACACACATCAAATAATTTTCCATAAAATGGACATTTGTCACTACCTGAAAAAAAAAATTAAGAAAACATTTTTAGCAAAGCAAAAAGACAGCCAATGCTTTTCCAAGCTTTCCATTGGTGTATGTTACAAACCTTGAAAGGTCACAAGTGTTTACCAAGTCCATGCATGCAATGAAAGCATGTCTATCCTCCTCTGCCAGCAACATTTCTATCTTCAGAACAGCAAACCTAACAAACCTAACTAGGTGTGTTTCATCTACAAAAAAAGCTGTAAGATGAATGCATGAGCCTTAACATAACACAACACACTTTCCTCAATAGCCCATCCCTTGTCACTCAAGGAAAATTTCAGCTTATACTAAACCTGTTCTTTCACCAAGCTTTTTCCACCGTTGTCCTGGTTGTAGTCATACAGCCTGTGTCAAGGCAACAGGCACACAGAAGAATGATTAGGCACAGCAATCCCACTGCAACTTCCAGACTTATTGCAGTCAAGGAGATACATTTGGCATTGCAGCAAAAACCACAATTCTTGGGGTTTGGGAGGCCTCAGCACACACTGCAATGTAACCATTTTTCCCTGTGAGTCCCTAGTAAGAAGCCAAAGGAACATGCTTCCCTCAGGCTCCTGCTGTCTCTATAAAACTGCTACAAGACAGCTTTATGTATCACTGCTCCTGCAAACAGTGTGCCTGTAAGAAAAAGTTTCCACATTTTAAGTTTTATTTGAAGTGATCCAATAGCGAGCAGTGCCTTTACAAAAGCTTCCCCGGCTAAGCATCAGGTCATTATTTAGATAACCCAAAATCTAAACTAGACCTGGACATGCTGGTTGGGAACACTGTGACACCTCAGGTACAAAACTTGCTTCACAGAGAGTAGGTCAGTCAAAGCTCCAAAGCCTCAAAGACAGGAAGGCACCTATTTCAAAACACACCTTTATTTTACAACTCCTTCTAGCAATAACCAGCCAGGCTACAACACTGACCATCATCCTGCAATCCTGTTCTCTGAGGGCACAGCGTGAACAAACTAACATTTCCCCTCTGTACAGAATCAAGTAGCCCTGAGCTACCGTAAGCTAAACCCTACTGTGCTCAGCACCAGCCTTCAATCCTCTTTTGCTGCCAGGCTGAATTGCCACTTTCAAATGCATCAATCAGATACACACTAAATTAGGAACTGCACTTCTTCCTAGTACAGCCTGCCAAGACAGCTGCAGCACTGTTTTCTGTACTAATGACTTCGAAGGTACTAAAATAATGTTCTGGCACTGATGTCCACTAAGAGAAGGTACTCCTGTCATTACTGGAGATAGCTATCATTGTGTTTTTCTCTTTAGTGTAAGAGTGTCATGCAAAAATATATTTAGTAACCTAGTGTGGCATAATCCTTTCAGTCATACACTTCAGCTCAGTTTGAGGGAGGTAACAAAAGCAGGCTTTGTTGGCTGTAGTTTTCCAAACACTCAAAGCAGTGGGATCTTCAAAGAAAGCAAGAGTCAGTTTACCCTTCCTGCATAAGGCCCCACACAGCAACAGCTGATGTGGTCAGCTGGGGATCAGCTGTCCCAGAGCAGACTGTGGGAAGGAGGGAGCAATGCTGCTGTTAGGCCATGAGAACTCATTTGGAGTTCAGTGTTGTTTCCTTTAACTTCTCAACAGGGATACATACAAACAGATACACAAGGTGGGCAATAAACTGCAGAGAGACCCCCCTGGCACAATCTGGGCTCAAGCAGGATAAATGTGGAACAATGAGCCAGGAAATCTGAGCAGAAAAATACCTTTAAGAAAGCCTTTATGGAAGAAACAGGAGGCATAGTAAGATTACCTGAGGCAGCACTAAAGCGAAACTGAGGCACTGGAATAGGATGCATCTGGACATTAAGATTAATTCATTATTCTGACATAATGCATGGAGAAACAGAGCATCCCAAATCATCTAGAGAGGAAGCAAAAGCTGGACAAACAGAGCTTTAGCAAGCCAAGTAAGGCTGTTAGATGCCCTCCAGAGCAAAGGCTGTATATTCTCTGGTACCTATGCTGAGCTTAGGCTCAGAATTAAGCTTTTTCAGCAATGTCTCCAGTATTTTAAATGCTAATGAAAACATCCATGAACAGTGCAAAATAAAATCAGATGTTTTAACACATTGGCTAATAAAAACAAACATTTTTAGCAAATATCTTTTATGTAAATGGATTGTACTGGGCTCAGCCTTCCCACAGGAGCATCATTAATTCTTCATAAGTCTACTCCAAAGAGAAGAAGGAAAAAAAAAATCTTTCTCCTGGAATAGTCTACCAAACTTTCAGATGCACTTCTAGAACATCCCTCTTAAGGGTGCATCTTAATTTAAAACACTTAGCAGGAGCAGGTAGACTCACTCTGCATTTTTTTTTTAAGAGAAAACCCAAATCAGAAGCAGTAAAGCTGGCTTAATTTGCCAACTTAGTGGTCAAGTTCTAAATAAAAGCTCGATCAAGCTTCAACTGACCACATAAGTGGAGAACAGTGGGGAACAGAGAAGTATTTATAGCCTGCTCTCCCTCAACCACCAGCTCAGAAACCACAGAAGGACACATTACAACACGTGACTTCAAGCACATGATATCAAGTACTCAAGTTTCTCTTTCAGCCAAGGACTCACACTCTTCTATGGAATACTCTTTCACCATTCTTCTCTCTTTGATATTTTAAAACAGACATAGAAATCCATTGCATTAGCCCAAATTATTTTAAGAGAACATGTCAACTATACTGAGATCAAGGAGGTTTTACTTTCATATTTTCCTTTCTAGCAGTCAAATACTCTTCAGCACCTTCTCCTCAACTTAATGCCCGAGAGCCTTTCCAAAACTTATCTCTTAACCCAGTAAGGAGTCTTTCAAGAACAGCTTACTTACATGCACATTGCCATGATCCAGTGTTTTTTCTATATTAATGGCATGCATAAGTAATTCTATGACACTGTCTAGAGTTGATGCTATTTTCTATCCTCTTTTTACCATCCCCACACTCTCCAAACTAAACACATGTAGTTTCAGCACCTAGATGGGGTTCCAGAGTACCTCCTCAGAGCACACGCACCCATCGGTGCTTCATGGTGACAATGATCTTGTCGTGAAAGATGAGACAGGCCAGCTTAAGTCTCAAGGGCACAAACATTTTCACACTATTTGTTACTAATTAAAGTCTAGTAGCTTTTCTTTTCCAGCCTCTCAGGTCACACACAACAGCAGGTTCCAAATTAAGTTATAGGCATGTAGCTCCCAAAGAGTTTCCCATCCACAGCTCCCTCTCTACCTAACCACTCACTACTCACCACCTAGCTACATCCTTTTTCAGGCTAGGATTTCTTCAGATATTATGAACATCTGAATTAAGGTACATGAATCAGACAGCTTAAATTACTCACTACTTAGAGAAAAATTTATATGAAGGAAAAAGGTTTTGTAATAGGCATATGAGTTAAAGAGAGCAGGGAATGATGATACTAACAATGTATAAGCTGCAATAATTTTTCTTTAACTAGAAGAATAGGAACTAGGAGAAATACTTTAACCTGGTCAGGTACACAGCTATAAAAGCCTCAGTTCCACCCACAGTAGTTTTCACTGAGCAGATAAACACAGGGAAGTTGTTGTGAACCTCTGTTGCAGTGATCCTAAAGCACAAATTAACAAATGCACCACACAGTCTAATTACTGCCGTGGAGCCTCTGGGTTACCACTTAAGAGTGTTACACAGCTTTATCCACAGAACCTGTTTTCAACTTCAGGATGTCCTATTACTACCATAGGCTCAGAGATTAAAACCAAGATGGCTGCAAAAGAGGTAAGAGTATTTCCTCCTTTAAATTAAGCAGAAGTCACTAGCTCTTATTTTAGAATTAGAGCAATGCAGGTTAGAAGGGATTTCTCCAGATCATCTCATCACTTTTTACTGAAAGACAGGTAAAAAGCATGAAGCTTTTTCCGACTAGCCTGATACTAACAAGTATTTTTTGTTGCGTGTTTTAGAAATGCTGAGTTTAAGTAATTATTTTCAAAATTAATTCATTCCCAATATCTTTAGTGAAACAGATTGTGTATCCTTGTCTTCATGCAAAGAAAACCTTGATTTTTAAGCATTTGACACTAGTCTTCACATTAAACCAAAGATACCAGTCTCCCACAGGTGCCTGTGCTATAGATTTTCACAACCTTAAGTATTCTTGCACTAGCATCCTTGTTTCTATAAAACATGTTCTCACAAACACAGGAGGAAACATTAGGCATTTAAGTGCTGTTCCATTTCCCCCACACATCATTATGTTTTGACTTCACTTAGAATGTACGGAAGGTCAAGTCATATGACAAGTGCTGCAAAAGCATGCATATCAGAGAGTTAGTCTGGGGAGAAAAAGGTGGAGTTATTTTCTGGTTGGTTTATTTTTAAGCAACATTCCCCTCCAGTATGTAGTCCCCCACATACTTCTCCTCATTCTATAAATCCCCAAGCTTCTTGACATTTACACAAACTGTTAGCTCCCACCCCTCTCCCAATTACTTCTTTTCTGATGCCAGCTGCTCCTCACAAAACAAGGCAGTGTTCCATGGATGTCAGCATCTTGCCAAATCAGCCCCTGACTCATCAGTCAGCACTCTGGGATGTCACTTCATTCCAGTTCGAAGCACTACCTAGAACTCTGGCGCTTGGCAGCACTCCTTCCCTCCCAGCAAAACTCGCTACTGCTACACCCATTTCAGCTTCAAACCCAGAGGAGCAGAGCTGCCTCTCCAGGAATGCACCCACACAGTCACTGCCCAGTGGTTTGTCACTCAGCAAACTGAAACGATGTCTCTGAATGAGCCCACAGCACATCCCAAGAGGAAAAGAAAGCACAAACCTGTCTGTGCAGCCACAGCCCCTTCCAACAGCTCTTGTGAGACTCCGGGAGACACCACTGCCTCAGCTTGCTTAGCACTCCTGCTCTGCCTTCTCCACATACTGCAGGAAACTGAAGGAAGTCCAGATCACACCTTTAAGCAGTTTAAGGAAGAAGGTACAAGCTGCAGCTGCCAGCAGCCCCACAAACATGCCTTTTCACTCCTGTACTGACCTAACTTCCCACGGGTGGGAAGCTCCCTGTGCTTGAGTCCACAGGGCTGGAAAGACCACATTCCTCCTTTTCCACTCCCCATCTCCAAGATATAACTATGAATTTGACAGTGCAGTAGCTCTTTTCTCCTTTATCATATGCTGTCAAAGATCAGCTACAAGCCACATAACCAAGCAGCTGCTGTTCTGCAGCAAGAAATGGTCATTATAAGCAGAATTAAGTGGTCTGACCACAGGCAGAGGGAGAAAGCAATAAAAGCCAATGCCACTGCCTTACTAGCCTTAAAGGTCTGCAAGTATTTGCAGTTCTCTCAATGACTCAGCTATTACCACAACTTAAGTAAACTTTGTTTGGCTTTTGTCATAATTTTCAACATTTAAGAAAGCAAATGCCTGCATAAAAGCATCATTATTGTCATCTTAAAATACCTTAGAGTTTGCAAGAAAATAGCAAAAGGAATGCTGATATTTTAATTCTACGTGCCCAGCAGAAATCTGGCCTCAAGTCATTTTTAAAAAAACTTATTTTATATGCTGCCATAAGAGGTCTTTAAACAAGTTACAGCAAATATCAGTAAAAAAGTAAAAATGCTCAAGATAACCACTTCTTAGGAAGTAAGTCAGAGGCTTAAGAACATTCCTTTAAGAAAAAAAGGTAAGTCTTTTAAATTTGAAACCTCCTGGGCTCAAAGAGGCAAGAGATGCAAAACCACAATCCACACTGCCTTTATAAACATGTCTTTATACCTGCCTGTGTTCACTGTGCACTGCTTCACAAAAGCATGTGAAGCTTTCCTATTGCTTCTGTGTCATTACAGCCAACAAGTATGGAAACATAACCTCCTTATGTCAGAGAAAAGCTTACAGCGTCAAGAAGTCAACATATTCATATTCATGAATCAGCTTAAAGCAATCATGTCGTTCTGGGCTATGGAGAAAGCTTTTTTCCCCATTTTTCTCTTCATTTCTTCCCTCTTAGTGCCAATACACAGGCACCTCCTACTAAATTAGGCCATCTGGTCACTTGACAGCTGTGAATAGCAAGCAGTCAGTTAACGCTGTTCAAGAGATTAACAACACCACAGCATTTGCAGGTGAAGTTACAATAATCCTATAGGTTAGTTTTTTGCTGTCTTTTTTTTTTAATCTTAGAAGGTGAAAGAATTGTGTAGTTGTGCTCCATAATTGTCATTAAACAAATTTTTTAGCCTAGCTGTAGTTCACCTGCCTCCATCCTCCCCACTATGATATTAACAACCAACCATATATTCATCATATATGCATCATATATGCATCTGTTGTAGCAACAATATACAAAGAGCTTAAAGTCAAAAATAAAGGGGATTTATTTAGAACCCTGAAAACTGTGTGGTTAAGGTAGTCAGGAATTGAAAATCTGATAAAAATTTCTGGTTAAAAAGGATAAAAGTACTAAATATTCTTTTAAAAGAAATAGTGTAAGACATTTTAAAATCTATATACTGGGTTTTAAACATTCAATTAGCTTGATAATGTTTTTAATACTTAAGGTTACCTGAGAAATCTCTGGGTTTTTTTCTTAGCCTAGGTGAGCAAAAAGTGTGATTTATGAGAGAATTAAGCTTTCCAAAGTTCATGCTGATGGTGAGGAGGCTAATTAAAGTATAAGGTAACTCTAAACATCATGGTTACTGTTAGTGTAATTCCACTGGAAAAAATCAAAGAAAAAGGAGCTACACAATTTAACAGAATGAAGTTTATAGCTGTTCTGTAACACACACAAAACACACCAATAAATAACAACAGTATGTCAGTGTATTCTACGTTTACAGAAAAATACACTGAGTATTAAACTAAAGGACTAACATTCATCTATCAAAATCTGCTTAGAGTGTAAGGAGTCTTTCCAAACAAAGCAAAACATCTAGCCTGAACTTACTCACGTTATATTTCTGCAAATATCAGCACAAAAGTTTACTTTTTTAGCTGTGACTCAGTCAATAAACTGTTTTAAGCCTACATTTACAGTAACCTCTTTCATAGATATTGTATTTCACATAACAAAAGAGTGTATTTCTACACAGGCACATTTTGGTAAAATTGAACAGCAGCCTGGTTTTTACAAAGTTTCATGCAGTTAAATTTTAAATAATGTCTTCCCCCTCTGAAAAAGTAATCACCGAATAAGTAGATATCAAATTCCCCAACATTTCCTCCACATGCCCAAAACTCATCCAGTGACTGGCATGCCCTCTATTACTATAGCCTCAAGCCAAAGGCAAAGACAGCAGATACATTTCAACAGAACCCAATTCTCCTTGAAGTGGGTTTGGGATCCCAGAGCCAAACACTCCATTCATTCATGAACCATGGATAATGCCAGCCTGGGAAATTGGAGTTTATTTGACTCTCAGTCACCTCAAGAGTAAGACCAACTAAATACACCAGCTTTTTCTCAGCAACCCTTCTTCAGATATATTACTATTCCAAAACCAGGATTAGATTCAACTCTCTAGTGTTCTGCAGGAAATAAACCTAAAGAAACTATGAGCTTCAGTAACCCTCCTGCAATGGCTAGTAATGAAATGAAGACTGCAAGTACAATTTCTCAGAGCCAAGTGTCACTCAACTACCTTCTTTGTAGCTTCACAGGATACTATCCATGCTTCATGGAAGGCAACCAGTTCTATAATTTACAGTATAGAACTGTAAGCCAAACTTCTCAAAAATACACACAGCCATTTTTCCTTCACCTTAATACTTATACTGTCTTATGCATATCTTACTGCATATATGTTCCAATAGCAGTAGCATTTCCCAGTTTTATTTTCTAACAACCTCTTGACAAATATAGAAGTTTCATGTTAGCCATCAAATGCCACTGCATATTCAGACTCATCTCAAGAGATGCTATTTACAATAGCATAAAATAGTTATACAAGCACAGCTAATGGATGGTGTTTGTTCTTCTTTACAATAATTTGTGCAAACAGCTCATTAATAGGACTTTAAAAAGAAGTGAAAAACTTTGTAAAACGCTAAGCATGAACTGCAAGTTACTAATGCAATTCAGATAACAAAAAATCTATTTCAGTTCATCAGCATGTCTACTCCACAGTGTAAATTCAAAGCATTAGAGACAAAAGTACTGGGCAGACAGTTCAGCATTCCTTCCCTCTCCCCAGTCCATCCACACAGTTATCTCCAGACAAGTACTTTCTAGATAAGGTTTTTTTTCTGCATACAACTGTTTTGATTATTAACATCAGTTTTGCAAAACTTTAATGGCACATCAGCAGATGTTCTTTTCAGAGGATTTCACAACATCCCATCTTAGTGGTGAAGCAGAGGAAGAGCCTAATTGTCCTTAATCCTCTATTCAAAATAGGTTAGATGAAATCCTCTTTAGACTGAAGCAAAGAGATTAGTGAGTGTCACCAGGAAAAAGAAACACTATTCCCCCCTCACCCTGGCCTGTATCTAGATGAGCTTAATGATTAATGAAGGAAACAGATTCTCCTATTTCAAAAAGGGAAATTAGTCTACACAGAAGAACAAAATAAATGGGAAAATGTCTCTAAGAAATCTCCAAATTTTTAGGCTTCCATGCTGGTTGTAATGACTACAATAATGTAAACAAGAAACACACCAGAACACACTTCCCAGTATGCCTCAGTAACTAGAAAAGAGCTCATATGAAGACCCTTTTTAAAAAATACCAATACACATCTGTATCCCTGGTAAATCTTGGCATCATTTTTGAAATTGCTTAACGAACAGCATACGATTTAAGGAAGCACATGTGCACCCATCTGCACATGAATGCAGATGGAGGAATAACGAGGGAAATAGGTGGTATCAGGACCACCTACAGACCACTTAAGTAACAAGAAAAAAACAACTCCAAAACACAGTCACTACAGGCTTGTGTTCACACCCAGTTTTCTTCTTGTGACACAGTAGTTTTGTTCCCTGGAAGCATTAAATTACCCTTAAAACTTCTCACTATGGAAAAGGTGGACAATACTCTCATTCCCATCCCAAGAAAAAATGAATGCACATAGAAATTAACATCCAGATCCACGAAGATTTGTTGGTGATTGATCAGCCTGTGGTCTTCTGTGATCTTCCAAACAAACTCCAGAGCCACTAGCTCACCTCCTCAGTCTCCTAGAACAATCCAAGCTAGGCTGCCAGTTTCTTCCTAAAAAGAGTGCATTTTTTAATACAGTATCACAAATACTCAAATCTTTCAAAATTAAAATCAAAGTTTAATTGAAAAAAGAAAACAAAACACTTTTAATGACAAGAGTCTGTGCTACAGGCTTCTCAGATTTATTACTGAGAGGAAAGAAAAACAGCTTGTGCACATGTGATATAGAATAAGAATCTCTGGTTTGCCTTGTCTACCTGCAGCTGTTGCCATGGTAATTATAGCAGAGAAGATAATAGCATTCCAGTGTCATTTTGCTTCACAGCTCAAGATGAACTTCAGCTGAAATGTCCCTCAACAATTACACAAATAAACATAATACATTATCCTTTTTAATGGTAAGCCACTAGAATAAGTAGAATTATTCTGGAAAAAATATCATCTGTCCAAAAGACTTCTAGGAGGAGAGGCAGGCTATTTTGCTCAAACAACAACAACTACAAAAAAGCCCAACAAAAACCCCAGTAAAGTTGAATCCAGTTGCATAACAGGTTCTAAAACATGTGCTCAGTTTTCTCTGCGACAGTTTTCTCTTGTTTCTGCTCCCTGACACACCTGCACATGACATGCAGCAGGCATCCCTCAGTAAATCCTGTTGGAGTACCTCAGAAACCACAATGGATTTCTAGTCACACTTAAACCTAGTTGGATGGATTAAGTTTTATTATGCCCATCTCAACATCACAAACAGTAGCCTGCCACGGTATTTGTGGAATGCTTTACTTGTCAGCCCAGTCACTGTTTTCCAAGTGCTGGGGGTTTAAAAAGCAAACTCACTAGAGAATCCCATTCCACCTTGTCACTTCTCTTGTTTCAAACACTGCTGTATGACAGAAATAAAAAATCAATGAGAAATGTTGATTAGAGATGTTAAGCTATAAATGTGCTATGTGGTACTTTCCATTCCCAAAAATAATTTTCAAAACGCTTCCTACTTGCAGAGCTGATACTTGGTGCTTGAGAAAATGCATAAAAGTGGAACAATATAATTTTTTCTTAAATCAAACAACATGTTATCAAGAGACAAAAGCAACTATACAGTTCTCATCTCAGAATTTTTGATGCTAAAAAAGATCAAAACTTCTTGATCTATTTTAAGTCACTGAAATAGTTCTACAATTTAGATGCTCCAAAAGCAATGTTTTCTACTATCATAGAACATCTGATGAGTGCAGATGAGTAACATCTTGTAGTCAATAGCAACCAGCATGTAATATGTACACTGACTTCCTGTAAGTTAACTGTTTTACATACACAATGTCCTATTTTCATTTGTTTATTCTCAAAATAAAAAGGAAATTATGTTTTTCTTGTGTAAATTATTTAATTGATGGAGTGAGCGGGGAGGGGAAAATACAGAGCTCATGCAATTTTTCCATGTTTATTGACCTTCAGCAATAAATAATTGATGGGAGAAGAGAGGGTATCTGGAGGCTTTTTTGGACATCAGATAATACTGAACTATCTTTAGAGTACATTACAAACCAAAATGAACACAAGACTTACTACCAGTATGAAGAGCTAAATTTGCAGGAGTGACAAATTTTGTCAGCCACATTCAACAGAATTAACTTCTAAGTAAAGCTTTGAAACTTTGCCTTTTTAAAATAACTTGCTGAAAAGCCAGCAGGAAACACTCCATACAGATAACCACTTCCTAAAAAGAAGAGAAAAAGGCAATTTTGCAAATAACAAAGAAATTGTGCTTGGGGAAACAGGAATTCAAAAGTTACTCATGCCATCTGTTGAACCTTCCACAGCAAGAACAGGTACTTGCAGCAAAACAGAGCTGAGAGATGGGAAACATCTCAAGTTTCAAAAAAACATTGTGACATTCAGACTTGCATAAGAGATTTCAAAAATGGATTAAATACCAGGAATAGACACAAACCCTTAAAAGCTGCAAGTTACTAATTGCTGACCCATGAATACATGTATAGATCCTACAGAGAGCATCTTCTGTACACACAACACAGCTAGCAAAGTCTGTCACATAAATATGTTTACATACAGCTTAAAACAGTCTCAGATTTTGTCAAATTATACTTCTGAACTTAAAAACAAAACATAATACAACGCTTTCGATTTACTTGACAAGGAAGAAAACTGTTTAACAGGATCCTTGACTAAGAAACGTAGACGGCATCAGTTTAACACTCATCGCCAAGAGTGCAAAGGGGGCTGAATAAACCGAGAGGCAAAAGCAAGAGCCAAACACCCTCAAATGAATTAACTAAACTTAGATTCAAAACAATAGGTCATCTGAAACCCTTGACAAATGGATTGTCCTTTAAGACACAAAAGACTATAAAGCACCACGGCTTACGATTTCACCAACTTTTAGGTCAAAGCAGTTATCAACTTCTACTGTATCAAAGTTAGATAAATAAATAACAGAACTCACGTTCCATATTAATTTGTCTACTAAGACTACATACACAATTAAAACACTTACAAAATCTAATTAGAAAAGAGTTTTAGAATTATAATGCCAATCAAAAGCAGCAAGATCATTTAAGTCAATGACGAAAAGTCACAGGCTGTCATGAAACTTAGTTAAGAACTTGCTAAAAACCCCTACCATAACTTCCTGGTTAGGCTAATCAAATGTCTTCTCAAACTACGATTAAAGTTGACCCACTTATACAAAAGTGAAAAACAGAGCAGCCATTTGTAAACTCAACTTATTCCAGCCTCCCAAAAAAAGAGATTATTCAGAAATACCTGCACAACTAATAGGCCAGCAGCTCCCCAGAGACCAAAGCTGTAGTAAACCACTGCTCCTTCTGGAAACACATCTTACCTGCTACTACCTGCCTTTAGAAATACTTACACAGGTAACAAATACTTAAGATCCAGATTTGTAATCCTTAAGTAACACGAGAACCTGAAAGAGGAGAAGCAGCAAAGCAGGAAGGTCTCTAAATATACTATGTAATACAGGCAAAACTCTTCAGTAATAACAACCTCTGGCCTGGTAGCATTTACTGCACAACCTAAAGCCATCAACCTGGGCAGGAGCCTTTAGTGACCAGGGTCAGCTGTCAAAAAATACAGAGCAGACTGTCACCACAGGCTGCAAGATGTTCAGCAATCATTTAGTGTCCAAACAGGCATATGCTGAAGAGTAACATCTTCCCAGACTGCCCAAATATATTCACATCAACAATATTCAGGAATACCCAAATCCATGTTCAGCCATAAACAGCTACAAAAGACATATGCCCATGTTTTATTAAGGGAAGTATCTGTTTTATGAAAGACGTCACCAAAACATGTTTAAATATTATTAACCAATTTTTGATTGTGATGAGGACAGACTTCAGAAGTCCTATCACCAGCAAAAAATAAGTGATCAGAGAAAACTACAGCAGCTGCATTAACACAGGCAGAGCAGATCACCTAATGATATCCACAACGTCCCAAATACATTAACTACAAAACAGAAGCCAATCTTGTATGAAGGCAGTTGCAATTGCCATAGTATCTTGTTTTTTCCCCTAAATAGTGCACTGCTCAATATTAAGCTAACAAGCTCCTCTTGCTGCTAAGCAGGTTCTGCATTACACTAACAGGATACCCCATGCTAATTCTGTATTTTCTGGCTGTGCAGCTGCCCTCCTGGGGTAGCACATATCCTCTGGGGAATCCAAGGAGAAGACAGAGAAGCATTTTGTCTGATGCAAAAGCAACACCAACAAAGAAGGTTACATTTTATAGAGTATGTGACAAAAGTATAGTCCCACTAAGTAATGCTCTTACTACTCACACAGTGCCATTATTTCCATTATTTGGGAAATAATAATAATTTTTGGTGTCAAAATTTATCTTAATGTAGAAGAGCTATTCAGTTCCTATGATTCCATGTAGAAGCAAAGCTGTACATTAAGGTGTTTCTATTTTGTTACTTAAAGATGCCTCTAATATAGCTCATACAAATTCTAAAGCAGTAAAATATACACATTAACCTCAACAGACAGAAATAGGAAAATTACAATGCCGTTTATCTGCTTGAAAGATCCCAAAGGACTTGGAAAACTGAACCTCGTGTCAGCTGCACTGCAGTGAAACAAACACTTTCTGTAAAAGTTACTTTTCACCACCAGTCCTGTAAATTGAGTATGGCTGCAGTAATGGTTACGGGAAGCAAGGGGAAAAGTGAAAAGAACCTAAAATTTGCAGGATGATCTCAAGAGGTGAAACAAAAGAATACCAATTAAAAAATTTAGTAAGATAAAGACAATTCCCTCTGTCCTTCTAAGAGACAACATCATCTCTCGGTGAAGAGATATGAAGTACAGTATGACTAGTATGCTGAATATATGTTTTATTCAACCTACATCACTGAACTCTTCAATGCCTCAGAGATATAAAAAGGACACTCAGTGCAGGTAAACAGCAAATATTTGAAAATGCTAACCAGGAAGCTGACAGCACCCAGCCACTGCAATTCTTCCACAGGGCCTTGGAAATAAATACATGCACTGATTTTGCACTGCTTCAGGACAGAAACTGTACAGTAAAGGAACGAGGAATGGGAGGGACCTTCCCAATCACAACAAACCCCCTAGTACTTAACTTATGCCTTTCTGTCCTCCTACAACAAACAGAACTGAGAAAAGTAATGACACTGAACTATTAGAAACCATCCTATTTGAAGTCTCCATTAGTATATCACAACACAACTGTTTGTTTTCCTGAGATTGCAGCATAAGAGCTCCCAGCTAACCCAGTATCTCCAGATGCATCAGCCAAGGTTCTCAGCATAATCCAGAGACCAGGTTCTCTAGGACAAGCCTGCAGCTGAACAAGTCCAGGAAACTTGCACAACAAAAATTCATGGTTCTAAGCCCCTGATCATGAAAAAAGTTTTGGTATCGACTTTAACTAAACCCAAGCTTGACCTTACTTTGGAAGAAGCTTAAGATGTCACTACCCACTCCAGCTCTCCCACAGAAGAGTAGCTGCCTTGTCGCCCTTATTAAAAGTAGTTTGAAAAACGACAAGCACATCTACATCGGTGTGCCTGGCACACACAGAGCTTTGGTGAACGACTCTGGAGCATGCCCTTGACATGTATATCTGCTACTCATGCACAGCAGTCAGTTTCAGGCCCGGCAGTCAAACTAGTACTCTTCATTTTCATTGCTGTAGATGTACAAAAGTAGTTGAACCATGGAGATACAAAAAAGAAAAATATGAGAAAAACCACACAACACAGAGATAAGGTTGCCGGACCTCAACAGTCTTATTGAAATGAACAAAAATTTACTTGCAGCACCTTTTCCTTAAAATTACCTTTCTGTGGAAGAAAGGTTTAAAAGATAAGACACTGAGCAAAAGCAAAATAGCATGAAGCAACAGGTGAAAATATACAGGGCAGCACGGACCATCCTAGGCAATTACCTAGGCATAGCCTATCGGCAGACACACAATACAGAAGGTAGTGTGACCTAGGCAATAGGAAGCCTTCTTCACAGGGGATATAAAAATGTTTTGTTCATCTTTTAGACTGCTGCATTAGTCTCATCAGCAGTGCAGGACGGTGGTGACAGTCCAAAACTCAAGAGCTCAAGCCCCTTACTTTCAACATACTGTCTTCATGTATCTTTACTGCAGCTGCTCTCAAGCCTACTTCCTTCATATTAGATGCCTAAGCCTACTTTGGAAGAGGTTAGCAACGATGTTATGCAGAAGAGATTTAACAGTGTGCTTGCTCTGTGCAAAATGAAAGTGCCATTTGTACAGGGTCCAGATGTGACCGCACACAAAGACAGAAATCTTGAACTAAACCCAACAGTTGATCAGCACTAAAGAACTCTACACCCAAAGAGATCCTACCTCTTTCCAAACAGACCTCAGCACAACTCACCTGGTCTCTACATCCATAGAGACCATCGCTTGTCACTATTACTGTTGCTACACATTATTTGGAGTATTATCTTCCATTTCTTAGGACCACTTTCTAAAGATCCATATACACACAGCTGCTTTCAATACTCACCTCTCCACTCTCTCCTCATCCCACATATATCTAACTTTAAACTGGAAGAAAAGAAGAGTATCATTTTCCATCTCTTCTACTTTCTTCGTTTATACTTCAGAAAGACAGACTTCAGCCTGTATTAGGTGGACACAGCTCTTGGCACACACAAAACTAAGTGTATTTACTGTGAGAAAACTTGAGTGCTCTGACCAAGCCAAAAGTACTTCCCGCATAGAAAGAAAAGCTATTTGTATTTGAAAATTCCTATTACCTCTCCTAATCTTTTAAAAATTACTTCTATACCCAAAAGTAGAAATTTGCCATTCCTGGGATTTGTGGTCTCCGTGCCTTGCACTGAACGACCACACACTTACAGGCATTCTGCTAATCTACTTAAACCATTATCTTGAGCATTTATTAGGGGTTCCATGCAACTAGAGCTGCACTCACTGACGCACCTCAGCCTACACTTGGAGCCCCCTCTAATGCGCTGCCGAGTTGCTCTTTGGGGCGATACGGGTGGGTTTTCACACGGTGACCAACAAGCCACATGAGCCCTCTTTCCCCAGAGCACTCTCGAGTCTGGCATGTTTGAATCTTACTACGCACACCTACAAAAACTTGGGACCGTTCCGACCATTCACCAGTATACCGAAATTTGACAATTCGACAAAAAAAATCCCTCGACTAAAACAACACAGCGAACAGAAAGGGGAAAAAACAAGCCAAAAGCAAACATTAAAA
>VXBR01002036.1:1678283-1716061 GCA_013400215.1 Cisticola juncidis | reverse complement strand
AACCTGCCCGTGCCTGGGAATGGGCCGGAACACCGGGGTGAGCCAGGGCATTGCACTGGGAGCACTGGAGAGAGCGATACTGGGAGGGAAGGGAAAGCGCAGGGAGAAACCAGTGAGTAATATTGAGTGCGATGGGGGGAACTGGGAGCACTGGTGGAGAGCCAGGGAGTGGCACTGGGAGTAGTGGGAGGGGAACTGGGAGCACTGCGGGGAGCCGCGAAGCGATACTGGAAGAACAGGGATGGCATGAGAGCACGGAGTGGAAGGCAGGGAGGGAAGTGGGAACACTGAGGGGAGTCAGCGAATGATGCTGGAAGTGCTCATAACTATAGAATAGATTGGATTGAGTTGGGTTGGAAGGGACCTTAAAGATGGTCTTGTTCCAAGCGCCCCGCCATGGACACGGGGACCATGGGGGGACGGGGTGGAGCCAGGGAATGCTGCTGGGAGCACTAGGGCGAGCCAGGAAGTGACACTGGGAGGGAACCGGGAGCAACGAGGGGAGACAATGAGCGATACTGGACGGACACGGAGAGCGCTGCGGAGCGACGGGCAGTGGTAGTGGGTACTCCCTGCGCNGTGCGGAGTCCGAGCTGTGCTGGCGGCGAACCCGCTCCGGCCCGGCGGAGGAGCGGCAGCGCCGGGGCGCAGCACGGCGGGGAGCCCGGCGGAGAGCCCGGGACGGACCCTGCCTGTAAAGCGCGGCAGGAACAGGTCAAGAAACCTCTCTGAGGTGGCGAGCCCAAACTTTACAGCTCTGCTAAACCCGCAAACAGTAGAAATTACTTGGTGATAGGTAATGGAACAAGCATCACGGCAAAAAATGTGCACGAACGAGAAGTATCAGCGTTTCATCATTCCTTTTTTTTTTCTTTTTTCCCTAAATGCCTGAGACAACACCTTTTAGGTATTTAGGCCTTTGTTTTCTGCAGCTGTTTTTTTTTTTCATGCCATTTATACGGAGGAACCCACTCAAGTTTGCAGGAATCTTGCACAAAGTTTCAGATTACTCCGTACAACTGCATATAAACTGAAGACTGAATCAAATACTTTCCCCAAAATTAATTGAAACTTACTGATTTTATAGAATTGAACCTTTTACTAAAAAAGTTGATTTAAACAAAATCAGAATTTTATGTTTATGAAAATCCATTCCCTTCTTTGGCAGCAATCACATAAGCTATCCCTCATTGTCTAGTTCATGGCTAAAACAATGAAGTTTTTGCTTATTTTGGTTTTTGTTTTGTCACAATTACGTAGTTCTCTGGACACCGTCAAATATTCTACCACAAAGAATACTAACACAACAAACACGTAGAAAAAAATAGAAATTGAACTATTTGAGATCATTACATAAATACTAAGAGAAAGAACATGTGAGTGTTTCTTTACAGGTCACCTTTAATGTAGGTGCATTTTATAAATTCAGCAGTTTTTATTGCTGGTTAGATTGCAAAATGTATAATTTAATGTACACTAAGTGCACTGTGGTCAAGCTAATGTTGCTGTTCAAACTCCAAAGGGATGTTCGTCTAAACCCCAATTTTCATCTTGGTTACCACTAATATTCATTTTGCAGCACCTCCCATTTTCCTGCTCCTATTTACAGACCTAATACTTCTGTGACATAGGTTTCTTTACTTGCATTTAAGCTTCAAGAAATCATCACTGAAATGGAAAGGTGAAAATAAAAAAAAATTCCGTGAAACAAGAGGAATTTTTCTCAAAATTAGCAATCCTACATGAGTTAACACAAAACTACTTTATTTTCTGTTTATTTACAAGAACAGTTACATATTAAAATAATATTATGTGTGCCTGTCATTAGTGTTCAGGAAACTAGTTTATTACTAAGAAAAAGCTACAGAAGAACTTCATGAATAAAAAGTGATCATTTCAAAACAGATTGCAAAGCTGTAACAGGAAATTGATTCACTGCTTTTTAGCATACTTCTCTGTCTATCTATTCCAATTTCAAAGAACTTGTGGAATACTTACATTTTGTAATATTTTTTCGAGTCATTCTGCTTTTATTCAAACCATGTAATCTATCCAATGTACCATGTAATCTATCCAATCTTTTTTATGACATTGCTTCTTACCTCGGTTTGGTGTGAAAGCAAATTTTCAAATTATGCACAAAGTTGCTTTCTGAAGCTTTCTTTCTCTTAATACTTCCAGTCGTTTGTTTCATCCAGATGCCACGATGTATTTTCACTTCATTACGTGTCCCTATGTGTGATGCCCACGTTACTTGGTGCACCTCACAGAGCATCTCTGAAGGGAAGGAAGTTCCCCTGCTGAGCTGGGAACAGTTAACAATGGTTCTGTTCTGAGCAAAACCATCATGGAGCTATTTCTGAACTCCTTGCTGTCTCCTTAGCTTAGGTAACCAAGGTGGGGCTGCAAGAAGCATTTTCCTCAGATACAGAACCTGGAAAGCAGGCATAGGTACAGGCTGGCTGCATTCCCTGAGGTGAAAAGGAGACCAAAGCTGTCCTGTCCTCACTGACTCTTTCGGTCCAGGGCAGAGGACACACATGCTCAGATACAGCCATTTCCAGGCTACTGCTCAAGCAAAGCTGAGCCATTTCTCTGCCCTTGTCCACACTGCCAGGAAAAAGAGAGAGAAGGAGCACGGCTGGGTTCTGACCACATACTGAGGTGAAATCCCAGCCTACATTAGTCCTTTGTGCCCATATTTCCACAAAAAGGGTACCTAAATGTGCAGCCCAGCGGAGAGCACTGGTAGGACACTCAAAGTTAGCACAGGACCCTGCCACCTGAGCCGTGTTTGTGCAGGGAGGACTGTACAGCACGTACATTGGACTTTTGGAGTGACAAGCTTCTGCAGTGTGCAGCTGAGGAGGGTGTTGAGGTCACACTTTTAGACTTAGGTGCATCAAATCTGCCTAAGTCAGGCTAAGTTGCCTGAGTCTTTTATTGGATCTATCCTAAACTGACCTGCTAAAGGTCACGTTGTGACTTAGCAGTCAAGCCAAATGAGGAGCCTTGATCTTAGTGGTATGGATGTGTTCTGCCTATTATGCAATGTTTTACTTTTAAGCAATTTATTACACTAATTATCTTTGTCTTTGAATATGCCATCACATTTATTTCACGCCTCATTTCTCATTTTTAAAATTCCTAAAATTACCTGTGTGCTGTATCTTCTAAATTTCTTGTGTCTTTTCTGACTGCAGGTTTGCCCTCCTGTTCTACTGCTCTCTGTTTCTTCTTCCTATTTTTCTGATTGATTCCTTATGATCCATTACCAGCCTTTCAGGATACTTCTACCTGCCCAGCTGAATTACTGCATTCTCTAGATCTTTCTACTTAGCACTGAATTTCATACCCTTCTGATTTACTTAGTGTGTCACTACAGCTCACTTGAAACATCCCGCTCATTGTTTAAATAGCATTAGAAATCAAGGTGAAGATGTTAGTGTGCAAAAGATTTACTTTTCTTATGTACAACTGTATTTTCTGTTACTTTGCAACCCTTATTAAGTTACTCCATTTCATAATTGCAGTGAAAATGTTGAGACTGGTCCAAGTTCAGCAGCTTTCTGCATTCTCTTCTTGAGGCAGTAGTAGATATTTTGTGGTTTAGTCCACCTTGATTTTGAAAGGTGGGGAAGCAAGATTTAAAGCGGGGCTCCAATAAAGTGCCACAGTTCTCACAGGCATGCTTGTGATACAGTATTAATGTAATGTTAATTACAGTATTAATAACATGGTAGATGTCTGAGGATTTTTGTTCTACATTTGAGTTTCACATCTGTTTAAGTTCCTGCTTCCTAATATGGTAGTGACTATTTTCCTCTAGTAGTTTTGGCCAAATCTACTAAATACTTCTTGAAAAAACTGTATGCAGGTGACAAGAGTTGACTTGGGCATGTGTGAGACTTGTGTGAGGAATAGGAAATGGCAGAGATTGAAATGCTGTTAATTGCACGCAGCTTATCTGCTTGAGAAACTGGCATGTGCTTTGAGGGAAATTGTTTATCCTGCATTGTTCCTGGCTTTTCCCCTATAAATATATCACTTCTTAATTGTGTCTCTCCATCTATTACATTTCTGAAAAGTTAATGACAAGAACAACTTCTTCTCATTCTTGAGTCACCATATATTTAAACTAGTTAATTTGTACTAAAAAGATAAATTATTCCCTTGGTGAACAGATGCTTGTGTTTTGATCAATTGAAATAGTATTTTCTCAGATCCTTCTGAATATTGTTTGTAAAAAGAGATACCAACAATAATTCTGAAATACGCTTTATGTTAAAAATATTTCATTGCCTGGAGTTTGTGACAGATGTACTTCATTTGAAGAATATAATTAGCAGTTACTGTGGTACTGAGACAACTTACCTGCCCGGGACAGATAACAAATTGAAGGCAAGCAAGTAAAATGACCAGCATCAAACCACTCTGATGACGATTTTAGTAGAAGTAGAGTAGCCCAAAGGACAGAGGGAAACTCAGAAAAGCACTGGACATTGAAGATTGCTTCACTCTTGCTTGACTTCCTTTGTCTAGATCTGGGTTTTTTTCCCAGAGGACATGTATGTTGAAAAGAGACATTTGTGACTCTTTGACCTATCTGTTTCTAACCTCTGGCAGTAATGCATAACTTCTCTTACAATCAAAAGCTAAATGCACTGTCATTATGACAACATAAAACTCCCACATCGTTGCTAACAAAGGTGACCTTTGTTAAATAATTCCTTAACAAAATCCTCTAAAAGAACAGAGTATGGCTTCTAAACAGGTGCAATTAAACAAATATGCACATCAGTTAAGATAATGTGTGTGCCATCTTCTGCCAGCTCAGGCAGTCAGCTGCAATTCCAACCAAGATTTGTTCATCTGCTTTACCTGATGCAAGAGATGCAGTCCCTGGCTGCTGCAAAGTAAACCTCTTCATCAAGAAAGGCACAGGAGTCAGGCAGGTCTTACCACTGACCAGAACAGCCACATGGACCATTTGGAAGGCTTGCCCCATCACTGTGAAACTTCTTAGAGGAAGCCCAGCCTCCACCAGAAGAACCTCCTCCTGGGTTGAAGTGCTGTTGGCTGCTATGGTTACTAATGTGATTTTCCATTTACTTCCTTGTTCACTCACCTGCTTTCTCATTCAAACACCACACACAAGTACCTCCAGAGATATTTGTTGTTGGAATAGTGACAAACCTCATTAGTGGCAGCCATGCACAATCAAAGAGAAAAAAGATACAAATGATCAGCAAATAAACAGAAGAAAGGAAAGTGCTGGAATCTATGGGTATTGTGAATAATATTCTGTCCTTGCTGCTTTGTGAACTTCGTGTTCTCTTCACTTTGGATTTGCATTAACGTTAGTCTTGCCTTATGTCTGTGCTTTACACTTCAGTGCTTCGATCCGGCAGAGAACTCCCCACAATCAGGCTCCTGTGACTGTAGAGCTGAATGCAGCATCAGGATTTAGATGAGCAAAATATTGTGGTTTATTTTTGTTATCTTAAAGGGACAAGCGCATTATTTTGCTATTTTATTTTGGTAGCACTTCACAGGTCTTGTTCCCACCTTAACATATATTTTTTTCACCTTTTACACATTTCTGATCAGACAGTCTAAATATGTAGTAGTTCTAAACTATGAAACTGTCAAATTCCATATAAATTGCACTTTACCCCACCAAGTACCAAGAAAAAAGAGATAACTTTTTTAGAAGTGTGACAATTCCTGTCATATTCCATGATAATAACCAGATGGACTAGGTAGTACAACTAGTATTTATCATAATGCACTTCCAGGTTAGGAAATACTTTTGGACGATACTTTACAGCCATAAAACCAAGGAGCTGATCCTCCAAAGGGGTAGCAAATAATAAGGATATCACTTTCTGGCTACTTTAACGTCATCTGTAAAATTACTTTTGTTTTGATTTATCATTCAATCGAAGCTGGAAGAAATCTTATAGTGGTTTGCTCTTTCCCACCAAGTAAGGCACTAAATACAGTAATATCAGCATTCTGGGCTTCAAAAAAGCTGTGGTTCAGGTTTCTCAAGAATATCTGCTTTTTCTCCTGACAGCGTTCAATTTGTTTTATAACTGTTTATTTAGGAAGCATGAGTAACTACAAATCAATACATAAAGTACCAGAAATATTAAACACTACGAAAATGAGCCTTTCAGTTAGATAATAATGATGCAGTCATGCAGTCATCAGATTTTCTGGTTTGAACATTACAGCTAGCTGGAGGACAAATTCCTGAGAAAGGGACACAGCACTGCAGCCTAGGGCATTCTGACTTGTCCCACTGCCCTTGTACTTTTGCATTGTCTCTCCTCCCTTCCCTCTTTGTTATTCTTGGGAGCTGCATGCTCAAGGGCTAGGCGTGGACACGGTAGTGGAGTGGTGGTGGCGGCAGCAGAGTGTCCAAAATAGGGTCCTTTCTTCACCCCTTCACAACTCCTGACGACCCCCACAGGCAGTAGGGATGGAAGTAGGATGGCTACGGTCTTATTTTTCCTGTAGGTAAATCCCAGGTGACAGTGACACAGACAATTTCCATTTTCCAAAAAGCATCAGCATTTCCTTTCAGATGAGCAAAAGAAAGTCAGTATTCCACTATATATTTTCCAAGTAATTTTTGACCATGTGTTCAGTATTAATGGTGTATACATATTTTTTTCATCTGCCTGTATCAAAAGTGCTTTTATGGTGACAGCTTATTCAATTGAGAAGTAGTTCTTTAGGATGCTGCTATGTTTTCCCTTACTGCAGCTGTGTCTGTCTCATCTCCTTGAGCTCTGCAGAGGTTGGGCATGATAAGCATTTTGTGGACTGGGAATCTTGCTCTGAGGGAACTGGGTGAGACTTAACATTTTGTAGATGGATTCAATGAAGTGTGTTAGATCCCTGAAGCTTTCAACCATGACAACATTCAATTCTATCGTGTCATTGTGAAATGTGTAATGGTCACAGCCCTTGCTCTTTTTTTTTTTTTCATGTAAGAGTTTGCCTGTAATTTTAATATAGTTGCTGTTACAAGTTTCTTTCAGTTGACATTTGTACATTGAGAAAAATTGCTTTAGTTAAGTAGGCAATAATTCCAGGAAGAATGTTTCCTCCCGACAGAGATGTATTATCACAAACTTTTACATCTTTACAAAAGGGCTTATAAAGACATAAATTAGTTGCATAAAAGGGCAAAAATAAAAATTATATTAGCATTTTCATTGTCTTATCTTTCCTCTCCAGAGCACAGCCTATTATCTTCTAAAATATCTCTGTATTATATATAATTACAGAATTTTCAATTCCATATTCTCCTTTAATATTCCACACATTTAAATTCCCTAGAGGGAAGCAGGAAGGGGAGCCAGACTTTTATAGAGGCTGATATTCTCTGTAGACAGATGTATAAGTTGGCAAATCTAGCTCTGGCCTGCATAAATTTTATAAGCATGACAAAATTTGTGTAGCTTGCTGAGAGTGTGGAGGTAGATTTGTGTGTCTGTGAAAGCAGCTTGCCCACAGACACTGTGTGTGCTTTTGCTCTTCTGCAAGTTTGTTTTTTTCTGTGTCTTATTTTATTTCATATAATGGGCATAAGGATTGTGTGCTAAATAGAAAAGGAGTAATAAACGGTAGTGGTGGCATCCATGCCCTGTCATGATGCTTCCCAGAGCTGTCAGTTCTGAGAAGAAGCCCGCCTGACTTACAGCTGAGTATGAAGGAAAGGGAACCAACATCTAGGGGGTGAAAAGGCTGGTGAGGGAAAGGTTTTATCAAGAGGCTGTAGTCTGCAAAGCAGCAGTCTTTCCTGAGATGTTCAGTCTGTGCAGGCTGAGGTGGCTTGTTCTGAGGAAGCTCATGTTTCCATGTAACTGGTCCTAAGTTCTGGTCAGGCAAACCGAAGCCCTTCCTGACTTTGTGTTCTAGCCTGAAAAGCCTGTTTGATGGAGCAGGCGGTCCTGGCAAGGGACATCAGCTGCCACCTTGCCAACAGGTGAAAGTCTGCTGGACCCAGGCAGGAGCTACTAACAGAGGGTTTCACTTTCTAGTGTCCAGAAATGTGGGACAGAAGAAAATATCCTTAGCTGTGAATTAATCCAGGGGAACTGACGTTTGATAGTAGTGAACTTAGAGTGGAGATGGAAATAGGACCAGAAACCAGGTAAGGCAGATGTATCGGTGGTAAGCAAAGTACTGTGATTAATGCCACCAACACTATTTGGTACTCTATAAACAGACAGACCTACTGGGGCAGTCCTGCAGCAGCCATTCAGTGTTGACTGATTTTAAGACAGTTAAGGCTGCTGTTGCTTTGCCCCATTTTGATGCTACTGCTTCTTCAAAGCTGGCTGGTGCTGGAAAGGAAGAGCCAAGCTATGACAAGTACATGGTTGGTATCTTCTACAACTGGTGCTTTAACATCCCCAGGTGAAAGGAGAGAATAAAAACTATCTGACTTTTTGAGTATGCCTCTTTCCTTTGCTTCCTAAAATAGTTGTTTACTGGCAGTCTGCTGCCTAAAATTAGGCCACCATTGCAAATGATCTTCAGTGTTACACAAGAAAGATGAATGTAGCTGAATTTTTCTATATGTGGAGATAGGGCTGTGATTCAAAGCCACATAAAGTAGGAGTTCTGTCCTGAGTGGCACAAGCCTGGTGCATCTGAACTGGGGAGTGCATGTGCCTGTGTGACATTTCTAGAATGAGTCTTAGAGGGGGTAGTGATTTATAGCTAGATGTGGGAGGGTTTGTTCATGTTTTCATAGTGCTGTTGAATTGAGTTCTACAATTAGCAACTACTTTGCCTCCTCTATACTGAGAAGCACATGAGCAAAGAGGAATTTCAACTTTTTGCATTAGTTTTCCATATTGCTTAGAGAGGGGAGTAAGAGAAATGTCAATTTTTCCACTCTTCCCTGCTATGCCTTCCTCCCCCTTTGGAAAGAGAAGGTGGCTCAGGTTAATCACCAAAGGCAAGATATTAAGAACCCAGTAGAGGGATAAGTGATTTATGAAGGCTTCCATGCTTTAAGGTCATGAGTCAGGGATTCCTTCCTTGAAATACTTAGCCCTTGGACTGCCTTCCCATCTTTGCATGCTACTGTGCAGTCCCATTGGCGTCGGTGGAGTGGCACACGGGTAACAGATGAATTTGCTCCTAATGATCATCACACTGAATCAATCTGAATGGCTTCTTGCATTTCTATAGAGCTGCTTTGAGCTTGAGGGGTGGTGAGAGCAAAGACAGAAACAAAGTCTTATGAAAAAAATTGACCAAGTCTTGGACAACTGCTAGCTAGAGAGAGGAGAGGAGGGGAAGGGAGTAGAGAGAGCAAAGGTGGATAGCTCTTATCAGTTAATTCCTGACATAATTATTCATAAATGTGCACATGGCCACATGCATACAAACTCCTGTTTTCTATTTAACAGCATGATTACAGTGAGGCCCTTTAGTACTAGTCACTGTATACACACACACACGGACAGAGTAATACAAAATCATGGCACCTTTCTAATGATGCATAGCCTGGTGGCTGATTAATTACATATTTGTATATATAGCACATAAACAATGATGCAATGCAGATATATATGAATTACACTGTTTGTAGAGGTGAACTTGCTGCTAAAAAAGAATTGGAATACAGAAGCTGAAACTGTATTACTACAGTGTATTACATATCCCTTAAGTGTTACAGTTATGGGACATAAAAGCTAATTTTAGTCAAGAAGCAGCATATGTTGTCTGAGTTCCATGAGTAGACTGCTGCCAGTATGCTTTATGCTAGTGAGACTAAAGAGAATTTGGATGGCCCCATTACAGCTCTGTAGTTTTTAGAAAAGCTCTTAACGGCACTGAAACCCTGGATAATAAAAGCACTTGTTAAGTCATAGACATTCTATTCAGTCTCATACCCAGCGAACAAAAGAAGGCTGTGGGAATACTATGTTACACTCAGAAAAAATTTAAAAGCAAACAAACAACATTTCATCTCACATTTGTGCATCTGCTGGTATCAGGATATATTTAGCTGTGTTTATACAGAAAGTAAACAGGTAATTGGACTTCAATAAGAATCAGTGAAGTACTCTGATGGGTTTTTTTTTAAGAAACTTTATTTTACAGTGAAAGCATGGTTGGACATTTTTACTAGATGAAATTGGAAGCTGCTTGAAATATGAGTATTAACTTGGTTTATTCTTGTGTTCAGCACATAAACAAAATGCTATAAAATAACTTTACTAAATAATGCAAGAAAAGAACATTTAGTAATAAAACTATTGTCATCTTCAAAGGCCTAAAGAACTACTGAGGTGCTGCATATACATATCATGTTTTAGAAATGTACTAAAAAAGCCTTGTCTAGAAGCCTATTTAGTACTAATTGGTGGAAAATAGGAAAGAGCAGATAGTGAGACCCCCCCCTCCTACCTCCCTTACACTTTCAAAGATGCTCTTATTCCAATACATAAATGTTATTACTTGAAATAGATACTACTTATTGCAGCTTTTACTCAAGTATTATTTTTGCTGAGAAGAACATAACTGTGCTTCCTTTTTGCCCAGCAATTTTCCTCCTTTTATGATATAATGATACGGTTCTGCATAATGTCCTGCACTCTATAGGGTTTCCAGGTGTTTCAGTCACTGCTGACAAAACCTAACATCTCTTTTTTATGTAGCCTGTTATGTTGGTCAGGAAAAGGTAAAGACAATGAACTTTCCTCCATGACTAAGGTTAAAAAAGTGCTTTCTGATGAAACAGCCTTTCCTTTTTCAACAAGCTTAGATGTTACTCTTCCTATTCTGATAGGCTGCCAAGGCTTTTATTAAAATCTGGAAAATTTGGCATGTTTTCCCCTCAGACCTGAGTGGATTGTTCATACATCTAATGCTGGCACACATGAAGCAATCGATTTATCATGCTTGAGTTTTTGTGCCCTTGACATTTATAGCTAAAAAATCAAACCAGCCTGGAACTGCACAGCACATTGCAGACAGGAGGTGTATCCCTGCAGAATTCAGCTACTTAGCATTGGTTTAGTGGTAAGGGGCAAGTAGCTGTAAAATAGCATAATAGTGCTCTTTTCACTTATATATCATAGTCAGAACACTGCAGGTGTGTTCTTTGTGACAGGTAGATATCAACAATATCATAATTTGTGTCTGTCACACTTCTATTACTTTTGTTATGATCTACTCCAGGGCAGAATTCAGCACCAACCTGACAAGGGTGAGGTAGAGCACTTCAGTTGTAGCAGCTGCAGAATATACCAAATACTATGCTGATTATTTTTTTAGCTTCTGTTCAGCAGGTGAACAAATTCTTAGACTGTCCTAAACTACCATGGTAAACTGAAATGGGAGGGGGAGGGGAAGTTAGAGGCAATCAGATAGGTCAAAATAGCTTGTTTTCTCTAAATCTGTCCAGTAAAGTCATCTTTTGTATCAGCAAAATAATCTAGAATGTTAAGTAACAGGAAAGAAGACCCCAGAAATTCCTCAAAACACCACTTGATCCTATTTGTGGAGAAGGACTATAAACAAAAATCTGTCTTCACAGCAGAGAGAGGAATGGAGTGACTTTCTAGGATGCTCTTGGTTTGAGATCACAGCCCCTAGAAGCATTACAGAGCCAGGAATGCAAGCTCAATGAAACTTTTGGTCAGATTTACAGAATCACAAAATGTAAATCTCTGATGGAAGAAAACAATAAGAAGGGAAGAACAATTTTCTGGCATCTAGTAGGCATTTCAGTCCCTGGAAAAAACATTCTTTGTGTTAATATGATTTATAAGATGCTGTCATGATTGATTATGCTGGAAAATCTGAAACTAAAGTTGTGAAGATTCTCATGTGAAGGGAAGAGGCCGAAATGAACCTATACATTGGGGACAATAAAAAACGAAAGAGTCAGCTCTATCTAGGAATACTGATGGAATTTTATTAATCCTGCATGGTGTTGCCAATGCAGAAAGATCATGGCTGGAAAGCTGCCCAGTGGAAAAGGACCTGGGGGTGCAGATCACAGCAGCTGAACATGAGGCAGCAGTGCCCAGGTGGCCAAGAAGGCCAAGGGCATCCTGGCTGTGTCAGCAATAATGTGGCCAGCAGGAGCAGGGCAGGGATTGTGCCCCTGTACTCATCACTGATGAGGCCTCACCTCAAATCCTGTGTTCAGTTCTGGGTCCCTCACTGTGAGAAGGACACTGAGGGGCTGGAGAGTGTCCAGAGAAGGGCAACAGAGGTGGAGAAGGGTCTGGAGCACAAGCCTGATGAGGAACATCTGAGGGAGCTGGGGTTGTTTAGCCTGGACAAAAGGAGGCTCACGGGGGACCTTATCACTGTCTACAACAACCTGAAAGGAGGCTGGAGCCAGGTGACTGTCACCCTCTCCTCCAACGCAACCAGTGACAGGACAAGAGGAAATGTCCTCAAGTTGCACCAGTGGAGGTTTAGATTCCGTATTAGAAAAAATTCCTTCACTGAAAGGGTTGTCAAGCATTGGAACAGGATGACCAAGGTGTTCAAAAGACGTTTAGATGTGGCACTTGGGACACGGCGTAGTGGTGAAGTTGGCAGTGCTGGGTTAATGGTTGGGCTCAATAAACTTAAAGGTATTTTCCATGACTCTATGATTCTCTGATTTTTAAGGGACTGTTTTCTTCAAGGTAACATTTGGTAGTGTTTCATATTGAGTCCACAAGCCCAGATGTACCAAACCCACAAATTTTGGTTGTGCTCCATGTATATTGTTACACCTATATTTGACTAAAATTAGATCATTGAATTCAGTTCAGAAATTTCTGCCTGTTCACCCTACAGACAGAAATTGGTTCATGAATTATTTTTTTTTCTGTGATTTAAACTTTTGTGACATTTTGAGATCATTCCTCTCTCAGTTGGGTATGATTTTATGTGTGTACCAGTTTTCTGTTGATGTCATACAGGATAGAAACTCTTCAAGAAAGTCAGGGTAACAATCCCTGCCTGGAATTTCATGAGATTTGTATGTCTTTTTGCAGATTGGATTAAATAAGTAACAATTTAACAAATATTCTTTACCATCGCTATATATGCCTGGTTTAAATAAACAAAACCAAGAAAACTACTAATGAAATTACTAACCTCATTGTGGGTAAATGCTCTTCCAGTGCCTTGTTGGTTTCCATTGATAGGGAGGTAATTGGTTTATGTGCTCAGAAAGCTGATTATGTTGTCCAGACAGAGCAGGAGGAGGGTCTGAAAGAGGTAGAAAATACACGGACTAGAAGGATCCCCACACGGGGAAATACCTATGATCTGTGCAAAATTTTCATTAGTTTAAGTTCTGTCTCTCTTACATAATTCCTTGCCACCATGCTCTATTACTTATAAATGCTGAAGGTGATGTGCACTGCTTTGTTACCATCTAAAGAAAAGGGAACCGGGGGAATTGGATGTGTATGGAGAGGCCGAAGTCACTGAGATTGAGCCTGAAGCCAGGACAGAGAGAGGGAAAATGTGGACTGTAGCCAGTGAAGGCTACAGGTACTCCGGAGAGGTCAGAGTTGTAATTAATCTAGTTGAGAGCCAGAATCTCTCCTTTTCTTTATCTGTTCCCTTACAGACAGTTCAGAAGGAGTAATTCTGTAAATGATTCCCTGAAGGAGCAGGACCAGGATCTGCTATTTCCTGCGAAGTTCCGACGTAACACAGAAGGAAACCAGACACACCTCTGCACGCTAATTCAAGTAAGGCCCCACTTGAAGAAATTTTTAAAGCCAATTGACCAGACACTCCACAAAGCAGAGGAGGTCTAATACATTTATATCTTAGCCATTGCCTTTGTGTGGCTAAATTTAATCTGTCAGTTCATATCTAGTTAAACTATGAACAAAATCAAACACTGTTCCTTCAAAGGCAGACTGAGCTTGATACTACTAGCTTGATATGTCAAGCCAGAATAGCTGACATGCAAATTACAATCCAAAGCATTCACTCTTTTATGTTCAGCCAGGTGTGGCAAGATCAAAGGAACCCCTTAAACTTTTGAATTTATTGAAGGGAAATTGGGGAATTTGTCTACAGTTTACAGAAGGGCAGAGAGGACCATAAGTAGAGACACAGGCAAAACTGCAAAAGATAGAGTGATAAAAAAAATCCAGAGATCTTTTTCCTCACCCAAATGATACCTCTTGGTCAATGCTGCATTAATGAAAATCTGAAGAATCTCTGATTGACATCTTTGATATGATGATGAGGTCTCTTACAATTCATCTTCAAAATTATTCAGAGTATAAAGAACTGGGATAAAAGGGCCTTTGAATACTGTAGGCCATAGGCTTTTTCCTTTGGTTGATACTAGAAGTCTTAGGGAATCTGTATAATAAGTCTGAAAGTTCCCTTGAAGACTGTTTTCTAAAACTGATAGCCCATCAAAAGACAGACCCAGAGAGGTAAGATAAATATTTCTGTGTAATAGAATATATGATTTTTTAACCACCTCCTCAAATGATACGTAGCTCAGAATAAGTGTATTTTGCTTACTGTTTCCTCTAAACAAGATTTTCAGTATTTTAATAAACATCGTCTTGAGCAAAAATCTGGTATCATATCTTGTATTTTGGATTTACAAGTAGAACAGTTTCAGAAGTGAAGCAGCACTAAATTTCTAACAGGGTAAGATCTTAAAACATTAAATCCTAAAACCTTAGGTGCTAAACCCCTGTGTTTTCCAGTGGGTGTTAGGCAAGAAGGCGATAAACAAAAGAGCACTTTCTCTTCAGTATCTTGTTACAAGCTCATGGGCTAAAGCATGTAATTAAAGGTTCAACCAGCATTAACACATGATATCATACTAAAAATACCATCCAGAAAGCATTGAAATTCGCTAGACTGCTTAGCTTTTTCTTTCCTAGCTGTGTCAACAAGAGCATCAGAACTCTTCTCAGCCTTGAGAAGAGGTGACTGTCAATGTCTGTCAGTATCTGAAGCAAGGGTGTCAAGAGGATGGAGCCAGGCTCTTCTACCAAGCAATGGGACAAGAGGCAATGGGCAGAAACTGAGGCACAGGAAGTTCCACCTGAACATGAGGAAGAACTTCTTTGCTGTGCTGGTGACCATGCACTGGAACAGATTGCCCAAAGAGGAGTCTCCCTCACTGGAAATCTTTAAGAACTACCTGGACACAATCCTATGTGCTCTGTGCTCTGGGATGACCCTGCTTGAGCAGGGAGGTTGGACCAGATGACCCACTGTGGTCCCTTCTATCCGGACCCTTTCTGTGACTGTAATATTAGGCTGTGCTATAGCTGCCTAAGAATAGACTTCTACTGGAAAAATCGATAAATGGTAACCAATAGTTTTCATCCAAACTTTCAGTATATAAATTTTTACATAATGTGCAAGGATGAAGAAAATATACTAGAAATTTCAATGCCTTCCTAAAATATGTGTCACTTCTATCTATAAAGAGGAAGCTTAATAGTACACTTTTTTTGTACCACCGGCTGTAATATATTTGTTCTTTCTTGTCATAAAACAGCACTGTGAGTCAGAAGTACTTTTCTCCTCAGTTACCAAGGGGAAGTGAGAACACACATCTGTGGTGCATTTTGTGTGTTGTATTATGTCTTGATTTTAGGTTAGATTTTCCAAATGCAAGTGTACACCCTGCCATGAGATCTAGGAGTGCAATTTGTCTTACGTTTTGGTGTCTGAACTGTAAGAATTTTCACCTGAACGAAGTGAACTCCTGCTATAATCAATGAAGACCTAACCACTGCAGGCAGGGAGCTCAGGGAGGCTCTCAGATGACCAGATGTGTTTCCCTGTAGACACCTGTCCACATGCAGACATTTCCACTGTAGACACCAACTGGGGGAACCCCAGGTGCTACATAACCCTAAGTGCAGCTGGAATATGCTGAAACCTCTGCACCCTGGCTGAGTCCACAGCAATATTCAGCAGCAGCCCTGCTCGGTGTATGCCCTGTGGCTGAGGGACAATGGACATGTCAGCCAAGGAGCGTGTGACTGGTGTGGAAGCTGCAGTGGCCCACATGGGGCACAGACAGCGGGGGGCTGTAGGTCTCTGGAGCCCATGCAGCCCCATCCTTTGAGCTAGGTGGTCACGGACCAGCTACTGAGTGAGCAGATAAGGAAAAAAACTCTGTCAGGAGATATTCTGGCCGGTATCTCACCCTCTGTCTGATGGGATAATACAGATATAAACAGTATGATTCAGCCCAGATCCCATGGGAGTCAGGCACTGAACTCCTTTGGGATTCCCTCTCCACATGAATTATTACAGGTTATAGAGGAAGTCTTTGAGGCAGAATATAAACAAACTGTGGCATGTAAAACAAAATCTTATGTTTTACACCTAGACAATCCATCTTGAAGTGTCTCGTGATTATTTTTTATTTTTCTGAAGTACATTAATTTGAAACACTTCTATGAGATGTAGAAATAAATTTGAACTGGCTGTTAACTCTTTACATTAGTTTTCATTTTGAACCAGAAATCATTTTGAATTCTGCCATTTTATTAAGGAGCACTGATATGTCACAAAAGAAGAGACAGTGGTGTTGCATGAACTTTGTGCCTCTGAGGAAAGGTGCTATATTTGCTCAGGAACAACAGGCAATATATTGTATACTGGTTTTAGCACAGGTAGACAGAAAGAGGGATGCCTCTCTGACTTAGGTTGGGAGGGGTAGGGAAAGATGATTGTGATGGAATGTGTGAATTCAATGCAGTCAAGGATGACCCAGGTGTTTTATCCAGTTTAGTTTATATATCATGTAAGGCAGATGTGAAAACAAAGCTTTAGAATGTGCAGCAATGTGTAGCTAGACTGTTATTTTATATAAGCTGTGTTCCCCAGGGTTGTGCAGCACCTTGGGTTCCTTCCCCTCTCTATTGCTGAGGGTCCTCTTTTTTCTCTTTTTCCTCATCTCTACTCTTCCCAAAAAGTAACATCAACATAAGCAGTACTATAAGCCACCAGCTGTGTGTAATTGCCCCTGACAACAACACTTTGTGCAGGTGACCCTGTCTCAGCATCCTCTGTGCAGCAAATATAACCTTGGTCAGAGCTTTTTAGGCATTCTTTGATCACAATGGATTTAATGATTTTGATGTTGCTATTAATGCTATTGATGCCATAATTATTGAGAGTGAAAAGTACTGCCTTTAAACCTCTCACAATAGTCTTTTTTTTTCCTCCTCCTGCACCTTTACATAATTGCATCCTTGCTCTTACAATTGAGTCTAACAGATTTTGATACAGGAGAAAATACTGCCTTCACTTAACACAGGGAACATGGAGTTCCCTGTCTTCAGTTATGGAAGACATATATCTATGGAATTTGTAAGATCTGTTATTCCCTGGGTTGTGTGCCTGGCTAATATCAGAAGATCAAGTCTGCCATATTTATAATGCATTCCTGGCATTACTTCAGAAGAAGCTGAATCCCAAATGGGTATAAACCTCCAGGGTAAGTATAGGTTAAAGCCATTTTCAAAGTAACTTCACGCCGTTGGCACTGATTTTTCTACTTACTGAAGGAGTCAATAGATATTTAGATCACTGAAGATTGTATTTAAAATCAGTTTCATGTGATAGAAGCTCTATAATATGCATAACAGGGAATTGCCAAAGAGTCTTAGACTAAGGCATCTTGATTTTATCTTCTATATTAACTGTGGGGGTTTTTTAAATAGAGAACATCCATATTGTTGCTATAAGAATGTGTAATCTGGGCCATTATAAAGGCTGAGACCAACCATATTTTAGATGGATAAGGTTATTTCCTAATATTTGAGAAGCGTTACATTTGAAAATATATGTTGTATGTAATAGAATAAGAAATAATCACATCTATTGTTATGTAATGTTAACTAGTTTTGTGTCTAATATCTAATACAATTATTCAATAAAGTCAGACCTGTCCCATACTATCAAATATATGCTGACATTTGAGAGAATGGTGGGGTTTTTAAGGACAAATAAACATGGTTATTTGGAATATTGGTTTTAGTAAGATAAAAAGACTGAATTTCTCATCCATGCGAAAATTTTTCTTTTCTAGGATATATTTTTCAGAACTTGTCATGCTCATTGAAAAGACAACACAATGGCAAAGGCAACAAAAATAATACTTTGATACAAAAATAATATTTTATGCAGAAATTTACTTCAAGGAAATAATGTAAGTTTTTTATTCTGTTCACTACAGCTTATATGCCACTGCCTAGCATGAATAGTATTCTATAGATATCTGTGTCAGCTAAAAAAATCTAGGAATTATGAAAGCTACGCCAAAATGGTGAAACTAATGGAATCTGCTAATTCATTTTATGTAATGATGCAATGACAACTGACAATTTGACTGTGCCTTTTATCTAAGTACTCATTTTTACTTCTAATTCATATGAATATCCATTTAAGCCTTTAAAGGAGACTACCATATAGAACAGGATTTCAAATATTTGTTCTGCTTTAACTGTCTTTCAAAGAAATTTTGTATCATCTTGCATTTTAAATTATGCTAAATGTCAGTGTATCATCCGTAGTTTTAGCTGATATTTACCACTTTAACATTTTCCTAATATAATTTTTTTTACCTGTGTGTCATACAGATAGATATATGTTGTGTATCGAGCTGCATACAATCATATAGATTTATGATCTAGATAGTTGTATGTCACATACAAAAAGTTGGTTTAAACCAGTTCAGGTTACTCCCTGACTTAAGGCATTCCACTTATGCTGTGTGTTAGTGCACCTTCATGACATCCCAGGGCAACTTTTATTTCCTTGCACTGAGAAACTCCTCTGATCTTGATCATCTTAAAGATAGTAACACAATCCAGAAAATTTCTGTAAATCCTTGTGACTCTTAGAGGTAAGACAGTGCTACTCTGGAATGCTACTAGCTGTAATCAAGTCATAGAATCATAGAATCTTTTGGATTGGCATAGACACTTTAAAAAGTTCATTGATTTCAGCATTAACTCAGCATTGCCAAGGTCGTGACTAAACCATGTACCTGAGTGTCCCATCTACATGTCCTTTAAGTGCAAGTGATTGCAATCTTGATTTAAAGGTGAACACAAATCATGCTAGAGTTATAATAGCAAACCTGTTCTATACACCTCGTGTCACAGATGCATCACAACTGACTTTTGCAATGCCTTTGACTGAAGGTGAATAGGAAATCGTAAATATAATGTAGAGGAGTAATTAAATTAAATGTTCAAGACATAACTCTGTCTGAAACCATTTAACACCTGCAACTAATGATAGCCACCCCTAATCTTGCTAATTATTTTATATTCACATGATATGGTTCTCTTTTCCCCTCTTAAACATTTTCTCTCTTTAGTACATGAATAAATCTGATTAACGTAATTTGAGCACTCCAATAGCACTTTTCAGGATCAGAAGCCCTATGCAAGAAATGTTGACTTTCTATGGCAACAGGGCCAGAAGGGGTTTTCTCCTCTTTGTTAGAACTTTTAGGTGCAAGAGTTATGACTTATGGTCACCTTCATTTCAGTTCAATAAATTCAGTGATGTGCATTTGCTGATATGGAATTGTAAGACAATCAAATGATCCTGCATAATGAATATGTGGATTTTCTATTTTGAAACATGGATCCTTTGCTACTCTTCTATTGACAATTAGATCCTAAATAAAGAGCTGAATCTCAGGATACTATGATGGGCTAACTGGACAAGATTTGCACAAGTGATTAAATGAAGTTTTTCAAAGTCCAAGTTATCTCCTCAAATTAATCTGTATTTGGCTAAACTTTTATCATTAGAATATGGTTTTAGAGGAAAAACAGAATGTGTTTTACCTTGTTCCTGGTACAGAGTGGCCAGTGGTCCATAAAATTGCTATATGATATATTTTTCCTTTGATATATTTCCCACTCTGAGAGTTTTTAAAGGCATGCAGTTATGCAGATATCTATAGTGGACAGCTGGTACTTTTAACTGTGTTTCCAGGTAGGAGTAGATGAGCAACAAGAAGATACAGAAGACATACAGCTCTTATAAAATCTCACTGGGGCTCCACAGACTCCTGTGGAAGCTGAGAGCTAGAACCTGCCGTACTGCTATTCCTTCAGAAGAAGTATTTAACCTGGGGAAAGTCCTGCAGGTACTGACTCTCATGACAAAGTTTTTCCTTCAGTGGACAAGAACGACCCGGTCCTTAGAGGAATTTCCACCTTGTCTTACAAGTAAACTGGCTGAGCTGACAACTTCTTTTACCACATTTACAGTGACGTTAAATAAGGTCATTCAGAGAGTGGAATTGTACTGGTGTTAAGCTAAGTTAACCTTGATGGATTACAATAGTAAAATATTGCAAATTTAGAATTATGGTTAGTTTATGTTTTAAGACAGAAAACTAAAGACTGGTGGATTAGAAGAACTGTGTAAGATGCATTATGTTTTCCTCTAGATTCTAAAAATAAAATACAGTTATTCTCACTGATAGGCTTGTTGTGAGTATTTTTAGACTGAGAGAAATATTTCTGAGTAATGTAACTGCCCTAGAGTAGTGTGGGTGTGTGTGTTCATGTGGCCAAGACAGGAAGGAATACATAGTTCAGAAGAAGATTTAATATGTTGTCTTCTAAAATATATAGGATAGATACATGTTCTTTCAAAGTCCTATAATAATAGTCATGGGAAGGTGTTCAAATTTAATTTAATGCAATATGTTGTCTTCTAAAATATATAGGATAGATACATGTTCTTTCAAAGTCCTATAATAATAGTCATGGGAAGGTGTTCAAATTTAATTTAATGCAATATGTTGTCTTCTAAAATATATAGGATAGATACATGTTCTTTCAAAGTCCTATAATAATAGTCATGGGAAGGTGTTCAAATTTAATTTAATGCAATATCTTTCTATTGGGTTCAGACTTGTGGAAGCTGGAGCAGGACATTTTCATTTTTTATGAGCAATTCTCATTCTAAATGAATGGAATGTGGATCAGTGTTTCCATATTAAGAGCTGGCTCTGCCACAGCTCATCTTTTTCATCAATAATAGATACCTGTCACCCCTGGCAGTTAAGAAATCCTAACTTGTACTGACTGTTTTCGGATGTATTTCAAAATGAGACTTAAGCAAAGGTTCTTCTGCTGGCAGTTTGAATCATTATTTGACTTCACTCAGTTTGCAGATGCAAACAGGCATGTTATAAATACACATGCATTTTTACAGCATGCTTTATTAATTCTATAAGTTAGAGATTGTCTGTTCATGTCTGTTAGAGCTAGATTTATTGGGACGGGCTAAAGGACTTCTAAATCTTTTCTTCTTATAGCCTACCCCATTAGTACCGTCAGCCTTCATCACGATGGTGGGAAAAAAAAACCTGTACCATATTTCATGACAGTAAAAGCCTATCCATAGCAATGCCTTGATTTACTCAAATATTTTTGATTTTCAATTAAAACCTAATGGTACTTCACCCAGTCTTGTCTTAGCTCTGAAAAGATAAAAGCATGACTTTTGTTGTAGTTTAGCAGCTAAGCAGTTTGTAGGAATCCCAGAAATACATTTATATGTGGTTGACATTGTGTATTGTTTTCACAATGGATGTCTGGATGTCTTGTTCCAAGGTTATTTTCCAAAGAATTCCCAGCAAATGCAAGGATACAATTAACAATCAGTTTTGCAAGCATTTTTACTGTCCTTAGAGCAACTGTGGTGTTGTTCTACCAGCCCCTAATCAGGGCTGTCAGTGAGCAGCAAGGGCCAAGTTGCAGAAGACAAACATCTGTAAGGACAGGAATGCAAGGAATGCAAGGAATGCTCCTGGACACTTGTCTGTCTTAAGAGGTATTCCTTTCAGGAGGTCTTGGTCACAGCAGGATTTTAATCAACCAAAATGTCCCATATCCATCCTTTGCATAAGGGATAAAAACTGTGCTGAAGCACATGGAGTTGATTCAGGATTAAATTCAACTGAAACAACATGAGGTAGAGACCCAGTGCCACAAAATGTTAAAATCAACTTGTGTGGTATGTAGCTACAGTCTTTGTGGCAGCAGTTGTACATTCCCAGGAAAACGGCCAAGGACTTTATATAAAGATGGCTCTTGACTATGTGGATCAGATGAGCAGCTCTTCCTAGCAGTAAATAAACTTGCTCATCTTGTGTCTGAGTCATCAGAACTGCTCTGTCCATGACCTCTAATTAAAGGTCTTTTAATTCTTTGTCCATATTTTTGCCTACCTTTCCTATTAGTGAAACATAACAAGTGTATACAAATAGCTAAAATATATCCAGAAAAATGTATTTCTGTTTTTACAGAGAGAATCTGAAGAAATAATTCCATCCTGAACTTTTACCCACAATTTTTACTTGTCGGGTTTTTTTGCTTTTTCCCCTGCATGCACACAGCAGCTGTTCAGGACGTGAAAATTTCAGACCTTCACATAACATTTCACCTATGTTATTCAGCACAACAGTCTGAAAATTCACATGAGAACAAATACATTTCTAGTGTTGTGGAATGCTGAGACATTTATGCTATGGGTTAGCATGCATGTCAAAAGAAAAGTCTGGGAAAGACAAAAGACTGTTGTGCTTTTTGATTTCTAAGAAATTAAATTATTAATCAATCCACACTTTTATATACTGATGTATGTAAAAGATTAACATACCTCAATTGTAGAAATTAAGGAGAGAGACCATAAATATTGTGATAGAGAAGCTGATGAATGTCTACAAGGACATGCTCCCCAAGTACCTTGCTGATCTCAAGATTAACACAAGGACACAGTATTTTACAAAAGGGAATAAAATGTTCCTCTCTTTTCTGCCTGCTTCTCCAATTGGAAGCCAGAGATGTTTTTCAGCCAGGAAGTCTTTGCCTGCAGGGGAACATAAGATTACAAATCTGTTGTGTAATGAAAAGCTTAAGCAAAACCCACATACTTGCTAAAATTTCTGAAAATAAATGGTAATGGATAATTGTAACTATCCATTTAAGTTTGTTTTGTCATGATCACATCAGGGACAACAGAACATTACAGCAGAGACATACAGACAGCAGATTGTCCAAATATATAGCAGTCTTGTTGAATGTACAGGAAGTTTGCTGTCCAGAGTCCTCAGCTCTGTTGACATTTTGAGATGTGGGCAGTGCTCAGCCTGTGGGAAGGGGAGGTGTTGCTGCTGAAGCTCCCTGGGATAACTCCTGAGCTGTCCAGGGACTGAGCTGCCACAGCCCTCTGAGAGCTCTACTGGTGTGCATGGAGCTGTTTCTCAGTGCATGCAATGCATTCTCTGCACAGTTCTCCTAGCACAGAGCTACACCTGACATCATTGCCACAGAGGCTTCTTTGGACAGAACTCCCATCAAGAATTTTGGAGAAGGGTTTGCTTGCTACCAGCTGATATAAGGGTATAATAAATGATTACTTGCAGCAGACAAGTAATCCATTATGAAACTGTAATGGGAAAAGAAGATGGTATTCATGAAGAGAAACTATGTATTAAATTGTGATGGTTCTTTATTGTCAAGTGTTTAAAGTACAAATGCTTTGGTTGGTGGTGTTGCCTTTGGCTGTGTTTTTGTGTTGTTTTTTTGGGTTTTTTTTTTTTCAGTTAGCATTAAGCTATATCTTTTAAGTATAGGAAATATCATTAAAATATTGTTTAGAATTATTACAGGTTTAATTTTGTGCATCACTATGGTGAAAGTGTGGTTCTATGTATCCTAACAGGCAGTTTTTTGGTAAAGACTCAGGGTATTAAAATGCTTCCAGATACATATTTTTTAAAAAAGTTCTTGTCAAACCAGGCATCACAAAGAGTTTGACAACAAGTACATACTGGGGCCTCTCCATGGTGTGGTCTGGGAAGCATGGGCCCATACTGTGGAACTCTGAGTTCAGATACCATTGGATGTGAGCAGATTATAGTATGATAGCTAAATAGTTTCTCACCCTACATGTCTGTTCCACTTTTTTCCCCTGAGGGCTTGTATTTCCATGATAAGGGGAAGTAAAGAGCCTAAAAGTGCCTTTAAACTTTCATGGGCTGCAGGTGGAGAAGGTGTCTGCGGTATCTGTATTCCTTTGTGAAATGTGTGTCACTAGACAAAAGGGAGGAAGCAACTGAAAACCAAATGAGGTCTGGAGTTGTGCACAACCTTTGATCCCCCTCTGGTACAGGCCAAGGCCAGATAGATCATATTTCAGATATTATTAAACTCGAACTGAACTTCTGGAAAGTGATACTGGGTGAAACCCTGTTTTATGGGGAAAAGTGCTGTAGAACACCAATGAGGAGAACGTGACTGTGGACAACAGTGGGAGTGTTTTTATTTCATCTAAGTTTGAAATAGGAGAACACGATAGACTGCTGAAAGCAACTCTAGCAATGCAATATCCAGTATCCGGAGAACAAAATCCTTTTGTTTCCTGACCTCGGCCTCATCAAACAAACCAAGAGAAAAGTGTTATTGAGCTGGAGGAATCTGTTTACTGGAACAAATACTGAAGCTCTACACTGGCATCTTAGAGCACAAAAGACATTGGAACAGAACAGTCCTATTCTGGAAAAGAGAAGCAGCAATCATGCACAGATGACAACAAAGTCAACAGAAAATGAACTTGAACTACAAAGGAAACTGTCAATAATTTTGTTTCCTTTATTTAGCTCACAGCTCTACCTAAAATTGTTCTCTGTTACACTGATGAAAGATGTTTTAAGGACTCTTTAAGTGACATCTGCATTTAATGCTGTTTGAAATGTTCAAGTTACATCTGCTAGTGCCTTCAAAAATGCATTATCTGGTTGAGTGAATAATGGTGAAGAATATCTATCCAAAATTATTGTCAGTTTTCTGTATTGTAGAGTAAACAAAGCTAACTGTTGTTTAGTGCATTCCTGTAATGAGCTCTGGAAGCTCCTGATCAGCTTGCTGTAATATCAAAGACATTGTTTAGTATTTTTGTTTTGTTTTCTCTACCAAACAGCATTCAGTGTGTGAATATTCTTTTATTCCATATCTTGATATGCATTCTCTGTTGTATGTAACTTATTATCTAAGCTATGTACTTGCCTCTTGACTGGATGATATGGTTTCAAAACAGGAAAAATATAGTGTATAATAAATAATACATTTTTATGTTAGATCATTTGTATTTATTTATTTATATTAAGCTTTATGATTTTTCTGCAGTTTATGGGCACTTTTGAATACTTATGGATTAGTGTAAGTCATAGCAGACAACTGAATTCTCTATTTTTTAATTTAAAATCACTTCCATTATTAGTAAAAATATAAATATATTAATCTAATTATGATCTTACAAATTAAATTCCAATACATAATCAAGAATTTTCCATTAGTTTATTCATGTTTCTAAGGTGTATGTACAAAACCACATGAGACAGAAAAAAAATTTTGAATAACAGCCCAAAAATTATAAAATACACTTCTGGTTTTTATCTTTAGGGAAAAAAAATGCTATAAATGACAAGATGGAATTTATAATCTGAAAGCAATGATGCACTTTGAGTTTTCACAGATCCATTTCATCCTGTGAATGAACTACACACTCCAAAAGTCACCAACTTCAACAAAACATATGCAATAAATCATGGGACCCTTTCTCACACCTGCAGAGAAGAGCTGGGTAAGCAGTTGAATCTTGCAGGGTGTCCCGAAGGTCATTGCCCCAACCTCAGGCTCTCATGACCGCAGCAGTGAAAGCAGGTGTCCTGCACACCTCCTCTTGTTCTCCTGAGGGTGACATTGTGCCTTTTTCATTTGACTTGGTTCCTCTGGCATGTTTGACAGTGTCATGTCCTCCTATGTACTTGTGGAATTTGTTCATCTAGGAGAAAAAATAAAATCAGTTATCTGTAGCATGTCTGTGGCTCCCCAAAGGAATTAGGACATGATATGCTGATGGACTTAAGGGATAACCCCAGTCTAAGCAGCAAGTCATTTTATCAGGAACCTAAGAAAAGTGATGTAAGTATACAATTCTGTGTTTTCTATAGTTAGATCTGACTTCTGCAATCCCTTTTTCAACAGCAAAAACGTCCTCTTGCTACTTAAATTCTGAATGTTATTGTCTCTCCTGACCAGCACTGATATCACAAGCTGAAATCTCATATACCTCCTGAAACAACCCTGACAATTTGTTGGATTCTGAACAAATTCTAATTCTACAAAATTTATTTTTCTGTTTGTTCTCTTTTCACAACCTGTCCTCCTCCCCCACTGCTGCAGAGTCCTGTTATTCTGGAGTATACATGGCAAAAGAACGGAGCAGCAGATGGGCTGCTCCATATTTAATGCCTTCAGGGAGAAGAATGCAAGGGCATGCAGAGCACATGTGTGGTCCAACAGCAGTCTGTCAAGGCATACCCTCAGAAATGTGGGAAGCTAGTGCCCCAAGAGTGAGAGTCACAGAGACAGAACCATTCAAACCACACTCCTCTGGTGCAAGAAAGATTACTATTCTTGTATGAATTTATGAAGCCTTCAATCTTACATTTCATAAGTCAGAGATTTTGCTCAGAAGGTTGGGAAAGTTTTGGATGAGAAAATGTGAAGAGGGACACCATCAACTCCTGTTTTTGTGGGAGATGATAGCGTTGAAGGGGGACTAACAGTACAAAAACTAGATCCTAGCTGTTTTGAATCGTAGAATTTGTACCTCATGTGATCTCTGTGCTCATTTACAGAAACTGAGACTAGCACACTTTGTATGACCTGCTTTATTGTTATGTTCATATATTCCTACATATGTTTTATGTATATGTTCATATATCCCTTATCCCCAAGTGGTGGTGTATTTCTTGGTGATCACCACAAAATCTGTCTTTTGCCTTAAAAGCAGTGATTTGGCTAGTGGGACAGGGTAATGCAGAACCCTGAGCAAGCTGTATAGGTGGGAGATCTTCCAATACACCTCTTTCTAATCTTCAGAGCTGTCTCACTGAGCTTTCCCCAGATCTCAGTCTGCTCTGTCTGGCTAGCTTCACTGGCTGTGAGAAAAGAACAGGACTTTGCTTCTGGGCCAGTCATGAGGGGATGGCATGTATTGCTCCCTTAGATGAACAACTGCAGAAAGGAAAGAAAGGCATCTGTCTGCTGCACCACATGTTTCTTTTAACAGCTGAAACGATTAAGTGTGAACCCGAAGAACTGAACTGCTGCTGTGGCGTTTGCCTGAGCAGCAGTGAAAAAGCTTTGGGAAGAGCCCATGCCCTGGGGTGTGCAAAAGGAAGTTAGTTTAATTTCTGGGCAAGTCTGGACTGTCTCTAGAGTGTGAACAAACACCAGTCTCAGACAGCGGGCAGAACGCAGGAATATGTGTTGAACAGTCAATGCATCCTGGGACAGCAAGGCAAAATCGAACAGCCCTCTTCTCCCAAGTGAGAGCAGCAGTCTACATTCAAATAAAAATACCGTAGAGGCCCTTCATTAACTAGGGGTACGGGCTCTTCTCTGGGTTCCTGCTGCTACGCAGTGATCACCGCAGTAGCTGACGGGGCAGCTGCTGACGGCCGCCGCCGGGCTCACCTCCGTGCCCAGGGCGCTCCCGAGGCGCCGCAGCCAGCGCGGCTCGGAACAGCGACCGCGTTTCTGTGCCTTCTGCAGTGACATCTGCCGCCGGCTCCGGGCATGGCCAGCGATCGCAAACACTTTTTTACAAAGCACTCTGGTCCTTTGCGTGAAAGTCTTCTGAAGACCCAAAAGAACGGCCTCTGGACTGATACCTTCAGTTCATATTCCAAATAAACCTGCTTTGACGCTGGTATGGCATTCTCCTCATTACAAAACCAATAGCAACACTACCAACTTTACTGCTTCACGCTGACGAGCAGCAGTAGCAGGTTTATAGCACAGCTTACCTATAAGATGCCGTGTCAACCAGAGAAAAGAACTCTGTGAGATCAAACTTGAGCTCTGACTTGTTTTAGTGTTGTTCTGCTCTTCATAGTAGCAGAATATTAGAGTCAGACTCTAGTGCTTGTTTTACTAAATGTCATGTCTCAGCATTTGTGTTTTACTTGTCTCATTTCTGCTGTGGTACTCCTGTGTTCTCAGGTTGCAGTTTTTCAGCTGCATCTTCTGAAGCTAACACGGATGGAAATATAACCTGGAGAACTCACAGGGGGAGATCTCTCCCAGCAGTCTGTAACTTGTTCTTATCATGCAGCCAAATGACCTCATTTTTTAAATTAAATTACATCGTAGAAGACCAACTTGGTTTTATCAGAAATCCAGAGTTTGCTGATTATTTGCTCTTTCCATCATTTTCAGCTGAGAGTTGTAGTTTTAAACATGTTAACTTTCTCTAGACAACTTTGCCCATTTCCAAACAAGAAGTAATTTATCCTTAAAATGAAATAGGGGATTAAAATGGCAGAAAATTTATGATTACCAGATGCACAAAATATATTAGCTGAGCCGGTACTTATTAACATAGATTGTTCCCTTATTACATTAATTTTACATGAAGATATGTGGAGTCTGTCATCTGGAATTAGAACTACATTGACATACAACACCAGAGTCACTTCTGACAAGTGTCAGCCTCCAAGTTTCCCAAGCCCATACTATAACAAGCCTTGGGCATCCAGTAGCCTCTTCCTTATGCCCCTCTTTCCATGCAGAAGTAGGCAACATGTGGGGCCCACCTGTCAGCAATGCTGCACCCCTAAGTAACAGTAAAAATTGTGAAGTCCTCCCACAATAAACATAACTACTTTTCCCTTAGGCAAATATAACTAGGCAAACATAATTAGGCAATAATACTCAGGTGCCCATAACTGAATTTAGCTGCCTCACATTATATTAGACAATTGAGGAAAACTTACGATATTCATCTAACACTGATTTTTCAGGTATTAGCTTGTATAAGGTTTGTTGCTGGAATTCTTTTTCTGTTCAGTGAAGCAGACTGTGTTGGAATGACTCAGTGTGATGTTTTCCATCTTAATGGTTTGATAAACAGCTCTATCTGGTTTGTGTTGTGCTTCTGTCCAGCAGAGGAAGTGACTGGGAAATGAAATGAACCTGCACCGTTTCCTGGACTGGACTCTGCTTTGTTTGCTTATTTGATCACATATTTAGTTGCCTCATAGTGTCCTTATAAAGCAGGACAATAATGCTCACCGTGCAGTTCTCTAAGAAATTAGAAAGAATGGAAGGAAAAATTCCAGATTGCCCAAGGCTCACTTTGGAATAAAGATATTACTAAACAAGATTATTAGAAGACTTTTCACAAAGATTATGTTATTGTATGCTCTCCCTCATAAAGCAGTAGTGATAACTATAATCATAATCCAGTGAATTCCAAATTTTATTGGAAAGAAAAATTATTCTTCCTAAATTATCTGGAATGTAGTGTTCACTATTTTTTCTTACATTGAGGATAAGAGGGTTTGCTAACTTTTAACTCCATATTGGCCCTAGAAAGATAATACTTCAGGAGGTTTGAGAAATCTGAACAATCTGTTAACAAATATATGCTGCTGTTGTGCCTTTGAGAGAAGTGCTGAGTGTATATCTCTGTCTTTAAATAGAAAGCAGTCAAAGGATAATTGCAGCATTTAAAAACACTGAGAGCATTCTAAGCAGGAAGGACCGACAGTTCTGTACTTAAAGTTTAAGAAAAAGAGAATATCTGCATTATATTCCTGAACTGGGAAGATTTTTTTCCTTATAATCTTGGGCAAAATGCTTCATCTCTGCCTGTCTGCAATGCCATATTTTATTCTGTATAAAATGGGGATTATAACCCTTTTCTGACTCAAAGAATACTAAAAATATATGTGCAGGGACAGACATCCTGAGATGGAAGGTGTTATCTGACAATATAAATGGAAACACAGGATATGGCTACACAGGCTCTCAGTTTAGAGCTGATCTAATCACACAGAGGAAACCCAAGAAATAGAGTCAACAAACCTCATTCTCAAAGGCTCCAGTTACCACCTGATTGTATCGCTTGTGTGTATTTATTTCTGTCTCTGGGAGCCTGATTCTCCTAGAATATGCTTTTAACCGCTACAGATCTTCAGGAGAGAGGAAGTGTTGAGATTAGTTTCTAACCCACTAGATTTTATATTTAGGCATCTTTGAACAGTATAACACATAAGAAGTTACCTAAGGAAAAACTACCCTGCCTCAGGGCAATGAAACGCTCCTGCACGTAGGAACCAAATGTGGTTCCCCTGCTAAAACATACACCTAAGAATTGGCAAATCTTTGCAGCTCCAGTGCTGCTCCTTTTGTCCCTCAACTGCTAACAGTTCAACAGTGGTGGTAATAAGCTGCACTTGGAAATTCTGCAGCTTCCTCTAATCCGAGCATCTGGGAGCGTGTAATGCAGGCTTGGATTCATAGACATTTACAAGCCTAAAACTCACCAATGCTTTAACAGCCAGAGGGGCATGTATTCCTACTTGCCTTTATAAATTCAAGCCTTAAAAGTTACTTGGTTGCACCTCTTTATTGCATTTCTTAACCTAATCAAATATGGTAGTTCTTTAACTAGGCATGGAAAAATGATTAAATAGTTTAATGCAGGAAACAGAGAAAAATGCCATATTCACTAATGTAGATACATGGGATAATAACCATCAGGCTAGAATGTGGCAGGCAGGAACACTAGGAATTGTTCTTATTTTCTTAAGAAGGCTAGATTGAAGTTTCTTTGTTTTTCCTTACAAATATATATAATAATACAAAGTGACTAATTGCTATACTCAAACCTGCAGGAAAGAAAATTAAAATGTTTCCTTCTATTTTTAAAACTGTTTACCCCATACATTTAACACAGCCAGGGACACAGCTAGTACATAATTTTCTAGACTAGTTCATTGGAAAGGAAAAAATGAGCATCAGGATAAACTCTCCAAACACTGTGAGGATACTGTGAGCAGAAATATCAATAAACTCTAAAAAGCATTACAGAGTGAAATCTTTAGACTGACCTCTTCAAGAGTACACTGCCAGAAAACTGCCTAAATACAGCTGGATCAAGTACAATCACAAGATGACATTTGCTTACCAATTCATTAATATTTTTGACATTTAAAACAAAAGCACGTGGGGAACTGGTTCCTCCTTTGCCAACTGGTTGCTTTCTCTTCTTCCTTGTGATGTAAGGAACAACCCAAACCTTGACCTTGAGGCTTCCAATTCACATAGACATGAGAGTTACTACTGCAATGAGAAAAATGTGCCTGGGAAAATGAGTAAACAAAGAAAGGTTCTTAAAATAAATTAATACTTAAAAACCCCCAACTCTGACTTTATTACTTTAAAGTGAAATAAGATAAAACAATGCCACAAAAAAAAAAGTCAGAAAAACCCAGTTATTTTGTCATTCCTGCTTGCATAGTATTGCAATGCTTTGTAGAGCTTTATTACTGACTTATCCTTGCCTAGTGATATCATGAGTTGTGTTTGCCTAGTGATATTATCACATTTATAGAAATAATTTCCTTGCAAATACATTAGCACATCTTTTTACTGGTTTGCTACATGCCATTTTTTTATTCCATGCCTTATTTGATCGTTTCCCCACAAACACCTTTTTCTAGGGCTGATAAAGATCAAAAGTCTTTGCTCTGAAACACTGAGGATAGATATGGTCAAAACTCCTACTGAAAATCTTATGATTATTCAAAATGAAAGATATATATTTAGAAATGTTAACTCAGTTCTTTACAGGGCTTCATTCCAGGCTCCCTTCCACAATTATTGCTCTGATTTTTAAAATTAAATAGTTGTCAAAAAGTTGCTTTAACTTTCAAAAATATTTTGACTGTATTTTAGAGAGTTTTGACAGAAGAGAAGTGTTCTTGCAAAATATTATCATGGAATCACTTCTGGAAAAAGATGATTTGATGTGATTTTTTTACTGAAAACTCCATATATGTAACATGACTGTGATATGACAGCACAGGACTAAGAAAATGTCAGTTAGTTTTACTGAGCTTATAGGTATCTGCTGCTGCAGCTACACTGTTCTTTACAAAGATGTATAATGGTGTCCACCCCTGTGGGGTCAGTAGCACTTAATATGGAATGGGCTTCAATGTGCATCTGTCTGTGTACCTTCCTGTTGGAAAGGAATTCTGTTTATGACTAAAGAGTACTGAAAAAAATGAAACTTCTCAGGTAGCCAAGTCACCAGCAAAAGAAAAACAACTATCCCGAGAAGCAAAACATCAGTAAAACTTCCAGTTAATAGGAGAGGTAGTATTATTCATCTAGATAATGTTATTCATCAAGATCCTGCCCCTCTACTCAGCCCTAGTGAGGCACTTCTGGAGTGCTGTGTCAAGTTCTGTGCTCCTCAGAACTAGAGAGACATGGGGCTCCTGGAGCAGGTCCAGTGGAGAGCAACACAGATGACTGAGGGACTGGGGTATCTCTCATATGAGGAAAGAATGAGGGAACTGGGCCTGCTCAGCCTTAGGAAGAGGTGACTGAGAGGGGACCTCACCAACCTCTGTCAGTGTCTGAAGGGAGGGTGTCAAGAGGATGGAGCCAGGCTCTGCTCAGCAGTGCCAAGCAATGGGACAAGAAGCAATGGGCACAAACTGAGGCACAGGAAGCTCCCCCTGAACAGGAGGAAAAACTTCCTGACTGTGCAGTGACCATGCACTGGAACAGGTTGCTCAGAGAGGCTGTGGAGTGTCCCTCACTGGAGGTATTGAAGAGCTATCTGCACACAATCCCGTGCCAAGCGCTCTGGGATGACCCTGCTTGAGCAGGGAGGTTGGACCAGATGGCCCACTGTGGTCACTTCCACCCTGACCCATTCTGTGATTCTGTGATCTAAAACTGTTACTTTATTATAAGTATTGAATAAAAATCCCCCTCCCCCTCCCCCCAAAATGTCCTTTGTTTTGCTCTTATATAGCTTAAATCATAGTTTCTGGCATGTCTTTAAATGCTGGGAAACACAAGTTTCTTTTTGGATACACTAACACCGATTCAGTAGACTTCCTGTCTACTATATGGCATTATGGAATGTAATTCAGGCTCCTCAGTCAACAGAGGAACAGCTAAAGTGAAGAGTTTGAAGATGGTGAGGTGGCAGTAATATTGTGAAAGTCATAACAAATAGGCTGTAATGCAGAACTAACACAACCAGGAGGGTTAAACTGGATTAAACTCTCTCTTCATCTGAGCCCCACTTGTGCACAAGGACATCTATCTGAAACCGAGTCACAGAACATCATCCTAAGACATATGGCTGTTCAAAAATTAGATCCGTTTAATACCCTTTTATTGCTGCAGACTCAGCATGGCAGGGCTCTAGGCCATTATGAGGTTGCCTGTGTGGAAAATATATGCTTAGGGACAGAAGCCACATGGTGCTGGAGCCAGAAGAGGCCCAGCTGCTGTACTTCCAGGGCTGCCATACGCTAACTAAGGCACAGACAGCATCCATCCCTATTTCCAGCCACTGTAATTCCTAACATTGGCTACATGACACATAAAAAAAGTCTGTCCAGCACAGTGAAATGCTGGAGGTGTTAGCATGATTCCCTAGTGCTTTTATTGTAGCCCACAAACAGCGAGAGCTGTCTCAGGTATTGTGCCCTGTAGGCATAACCAAAGAACAGTTCACAAAAGAAGCACACCAAGGACAAGATTTTTTGTAAGGATAAGATGGTTTTTTTTTTGTGTGTGTATGTTTTTTTGTTTGTTTGTTTGTTTTGTTTTGTTTTGTTTTTTTGCTTAGTACTATTGATTAGACTTAGACGATTTAAGATTAAAAGGAACAGACTGCAGACTGATCTTGTGCAGAATGTAAATGCAACTCAGTAGCTCCCATGCCAGCTCATAGCTGGTCACTAGGCCTGTACGAGAATGGTGATTTAAAATGTTTCAGATATGAATAAAGCACCATGCTTTTAAATATCTCTCTCTAGTAAGTGAATATCCTTATTTAATTAAAACTGTCATTTGTTTCTAGCTTTACTTTGGCAAACGTCAGCTTCCACCTACTGCTGGATTTCATCGCTTGTTCTTTTGTTATAAAGCTATTTACTATCAGAAATATGATCTTTAAGTAGCAGATCTGAAACTGCTCTAGTCCCTCTAACCTTCTAAGGATGAACTGATTTTCTTGTAAGACATAGTCATAATTTTAAAAGCACACATTTAGCTCTGCTAACTGATGAGCTTTCCGTATTGTGAAAAATCTGAGCAGCAATAAGTTTTTTTTATTGTCCAGTGCTGAGAGACCAAGCAGCAAGGTGAACTAAGATTAGAGCTATAGAGTAAGAAAATAGTTTTTTTTTCTTTCTCATTGGTAATGAGATTTTTAAAGCTGATTTAAGCAATCATAGCTGTACTGGAGTTGTTAAAACCACAATAAGCTGTATGTGCAAGCAACCTGCTTTATCAGAATTAGCATTTCTAAACAGAATTTTAGGATTTATTCTTTCCTTAAGGAAAAAGCAAGGAGGTCTGTGAGGGGTGACACCAATGAAGCTTAGTTTCCCTCTATTTTCTGTCCCTCTTGTCTCTTTCTGACTACTTTCCATGTTATTTCCAGAGTTCTCTGTCCCTTATGCCTTCAGTTCTTAAATCATCCATCCATCAGGCTGGACGAGAAGAGCTGGTACTGTAGGTGGCTCGGAGCTAGGACCTGTGCACCAGGGTGTGCACACCAATCAGATGCTTTCCTAAGGGCAAACAGTAGGGAGAAGTAAGTTCTCCTTATCTTTCTTTTCAAGGAGGCACTGACAGGCCTTAGTACCTTCAGCTGATGAATTCATTACATTTCACTAATATCCTTAAGAACTCTATCCCTCTGCTGAATTTCTTTAAGATTGGTGATGAGATACAGCAGTTACAAGGTGGCACTGACATACAGAAAAACTGCACTAAGCCTCACTTTCTTGGGAAAAAGAGGCTAGAAATGAGAGAACACATTCTCACTAGTGTCACAGAGTGTTTGGCTATCACACTACTTCAGAAGCATAACATAGGATGTGGCTGTGCTGAAGTTGAAAAGCTTAGGTTTGTATTTGTACTGCTGCTTGCAGGAGGCTGGAGCAAGCCCATTTCCATGGCGTGTTCTCATCATGCTGCTCCATAATGTGTTCTGGTTTCAGACTAGTGACACAATTGCCTTAGTTAAAATGAACTAGTGTGACTAGAAAGAATTAGTAATATCCATTTACAGGCAGTAACAGGATATTTGTGAGTGACTGGATTCCCTTGGAATGTAAAGGTTTTGTAAAGCAATACCACTTCCAGATATAATTGCCAGAGTTATTTTTTTTGCCTCATGTGAGAACCATATTTGCTGCTTGCTAGATTAACACTTTCCACAGTGGAATCTAAATCTGAAGTGACTAGCAGCAGTGGTGAGTCACCAGCCCTTTGTAGCAGAACTGTGCTTGCTTTGGGCAGAAAAATGGAACAGAGTTTCTTCTGCTGTTCAGTACAAAAAAAAGCTTCAGAATTATTGGAAATGAAGCTTACAACCCATATTTAAATGGGCTAAAGTTCTGGTAACTTTATTAGTTTTGGGTCCTATTTTACTTCTCAAAATATCTAAAGAATGTATCACTAAGAACTGAAGAGTTATAGTGTGAGTGGTGAGACTATGAAGATTTCTACTAGAATATCCCAAGCAACAAAACCCCCATTCTCAATGTGTTTCAGTTCTTCGCTTGCTCCTGTGTTTTGTTTCTAGCAGTAATGCTAGCAAAGAGCTGCTGTTTACATCTAATGTTCCCGTAATGAAAGGCCACGTGTAGGTGCCCATAGAAACAAAGTATTCACACAAAATTGTGGCTGTGGAGACAATGAAGCAAACAGGGGCTGCCAGAAAGCCATGTGTTGCACAGCAGGAACGAACTTGTTCACAGCCAGCAGTGCACCAAGCTCACCTGGCTGCTGCTGCTGCATTTCATATCACCCCTTACAGGTTACAGGGGACTCCAGCAGCACAAGGGTCATAGCTATTTCCTCAGTATGTATTTTGGGCTGGACACAGCATGAGTTTACTGAAGAGATGGAACTCAGACATCTGGCAACATCAGTGTCTGTCCTAGGGGTGACAAGCCTGAGGAGCAGGTCCCAGGGAGCTGCTCAGAGCAGCCACAGGCATGCTGTCCCTGGTCCCCACACTGCCCAGCAGCCTGAGCTCAGGCTCTCCACAGAGAATGGGGACACCCAGCTGCACGGCACAGCACGACATGGAGACGTGGGTCCAGGGTCCTCACAGATCTTTCCAGACCTGCCCTGATTCGTAATGACTGTGTGGAAAAGCCAGTGATGAGCCTTGATCCCCAAGGCAGCAAATCACAGGAGTGCAGCCAATCCACGGCTTGTTCCTCTCTGGGGGGAGCAAGGGAACCTGATCTCTCTGGAAGTAATTCACAGTGTTCAATTACTTCTGTGGAATTTGGGGGCAAAAACCTTAGATACCTGTGAGATCTTTAAATTTAGTCGGGAATTTTCTAGTAAAAATTCCTAACAAGAATGTGAAAATCTTGATCGTAAACCATAATGGTTTCACAGCAGTTAGCCTGCTGTGAATGTAAAATATAAGGTAGTGATGTAGTTGGACAAAATTTAATGGGTAAATAACAAAAAAAGAGTTGAGTTTCAATGATCAAGTGGTTGTTCCTGCCTGTACATTCCCTCAGTTTGTACCTCAGAGTTTTTGTTCTCCCCGGCTGGGTTCCTTCTCAGCACTAGTGTGTTGCTGTTTGTGAGGATGTCTGTACGTAGCACTTAGGGCTAATGTGGGATTGTTGCAAAATGTGGAATATGTAAATATTTCTGAGGAAAGTGTGTTCTCTGATGTATGACCATTGTATGCTTTCAAGCCTGAACAACAATGATAAAAGGAGATTTAATCTGTGAAATAGAGAGCAGCTAAGAAGCTGTAAGTGATGTCCGGGTGATAGAAAGACAAACTGGTTGTTGGAAGAATTGCTTTGTTTAGGTTTAGGGCTGGATATATTTCAATGACCTCACACCTGGGGGAGGTTAACAAAACTTGGGACTCATGGTGGACACAATGCAGAATTTAGGGCCACAAGGACATCTAGCAGAATGTCCAAAATCAAGAAGGAAATAATAAAGCCAACTCAGCAAATGTGCTGAAATCAGCTCCAACTGGGTAAAAGTAAATTCCGGCAGGACGAGATTGTGACCCCTCACAGCCACCAACTCAAGAAACCCACTCAAAGGAAGAGAAAGACTGAGAATGTGCATTAATAAGGATGAGGAGCAAGGAAATCACGAATAGAATATAAAATACTAATTAAGAGCTATGTAACTTGTAGCCAATAAACACTAATTCCTTTGTTTACTAAAATGTATGAATAGTAAAAAGTTTTGATAGTTGCGATGCTAGCTTTGTGGATCTGCCACCCAGCACCACTTTCAGTGCAGAACTGTAAATAAATCAAATATACCTCGACTCTGTGTGTGTATTAGGTGAAAGAACCTTTTTGGCAACAGGATTACTGTGCATCCGTGTCTACATTCTGCAATCCCACGTCTCGAGTCCTCTGTTAACCCTCCATCAAGCCCTCCATCGCTCCTGCCCGCGGTGGCCTGAGGCGTCAGAAGGTGTGTGTTGCAGTCACTCCGTGCTCTGACGGGCCGTGGGTCACTCCGGAGCCCCTCAGGGCCCCAGAGCCGTTTGCCGGCCGCAGCCCGCGCGCCGCGGGGCGGGGCCGGTCCCGGAACCGCCGCGCGGGGCATTGTGGGTGTGCG